>PVJL010012618.1:0-36287 GCA_004026885.1 Lyroderma lyra | reverse complement strand
AGACCCTTTTCTGATGTGTTATTTGCAAATATTTTCTCCCATTCAGTTGGCTGTCTCTTTGCCTTGTTGATGGTTTATTTTGCTTTGCAAAGCTTTTTAGTTTGATATAGTCCCATTCATTTATTTTATTTATTTTTTTAATTCATTTTTATTGTTAGATTTATTGGGGTGACATCTGTTAGCAAGGATCACATAGGTTTCAGGCATACAATTCTGTAGTGCATTGTCAACTTGATGTATAATAAGTTCACCCCCTAATGTGACTTCTCTTTCCATCACCTTATATTTAGCTTCCCCCCTCCTCTCCCACCCCTTCCTCTTTCTCCCCTCCCTAACCCACTCATCCCATTGATTTATTTTTGCTATAAGTTCCCTTGACTTTAAGAACAAGTTCATGAAGTCTTCCTTGAGTCCTAGGTCTACAAATTTAGTACCAATGTCTTCTTCTATACAGTTAATTCTTGCAGGTCTTATATGAAGGTCTTTAATCCATTTTGAGTTAATTTTTGCATATGGAGAGATTTCAGAGCTCAGGTTCATTCTTTTGCATATGTTTTTCCAGTTTTCCCAGCACCATGTACTAAAGAGTCTGTCTTTTCCCCATTGTATGTTTTTTGCTCCTTTATCGACAATTATTTGTCCAAATATTTGTGGGTTTATTTCTGGGTTTTCAGTTCTATTCCATTGGTCTCTATTTCTGTTCTTCTGCCAGTACCAAGCTGTTTTGACTATTTATGCTTTGTAATATAAATAGAAGTCAGGAAGTGTAATGCCACCAGCCTTATTCTTTTTATGTAGTATTGCTTTGGCAATTCGAGGTTTTTTATGATTTCATATAAATCTAATAATTCTATTCTCTATTTCACAAAAGTATGATTATGGGATTTTTGATGGGTATTGCTTTCAACCTGTAGATTAACTTGGGCAGAATGGCCATTTTAACAATGTTAAGTCTTCCTATCCATGAACAGGGGATATTTTTCCAGCCCTTAAAGTCTGTTTCAATTTCTTTCAAAAGTGTCTTATAGTTTTCAGTGTATAAGTCTGTCACGTTCTTTCTTAAGTGAATTCACAGGTATTTCATTCTTTTTGTTGTGATAGCAAAGGGAATTGACTCCCTCATTTCTTTTGCTGTGGATTCGTTGTTTGTATAGAGGAATGCTGTTGATTTTTGTACATTGATTTTGTATCCTGCAACTTTACTATATTCATTTATTGTTTCTAATAGTTTCCTGGTGGAATCTTTGGAGTTTTTTATATAAACGATCATGATATCCGCAAATAGTGACAATTTGACCTCTTATTTCCCAATTTGGATAACTTTGATTCCTTTCTCTTGCCTGATTGCTCTGGCAAGAACTTCCGGTACTATATTAAATAACAGCGGTGACAGGGGGCATCCCTGTCTTGTTCCTGATTCTAGGGGAATAGGTTTCAGCTTTTCCCCATTCAGTATGACGTTAACCAAGGGTCTCTCATATATGGCCTTTATTATGTTGAGATACTTTCCTTCTATACCTATTTTATTTAGTGTTTTGATTATAAATGGAGGTTGTACCTTCTCGAAACATTTTTCTGCATCAATTGAAATGACCATATGGTCTTTATCTTTGATTTTGTTTATATGGTGTATCACATTGATTGATTTTCGTATGTTGAACCATCCTTGTGCTCCTGGGATGAATCCCACTTGATCATGATGTATGATATTTTTGATGTCTTGTTGTATTCTCTTTGCTAATATTTTGTTCAGGATTTTTGCATCTGTGTTCACCAGAGATTTTGGTCTATAGTTATCTGTTTTTGTGTTGTCTTTGCCAGGCTTTGGTATTATAATTTCATGTACAGTCATGTACCACATAATGACATTTTGGTCAAAATCAGAACACAATATACAATGGTCATTTCCTAAGATTATATGGAGATAAAAATTTTTATCACTCTGTCATAGTCATTGTAATGTCGTAACACCACACCCTGCACATGTTGCAAACAAACCTACCACATTACCAGTCCTTTAAAGTTATAGAACATAAAGTTATAAAAGTAGGCTGTTCTATGCTGTAATGTGTAAGTACACTCAATAATACTTGAACACTTATAAATTTGCCAAAATGCATTTGTCAAAACATTGTTTTGTCCTTAGTGTTGCCTGACTATTAAATAACTTCTGGTGTCATCCTTGTAAATATTATCCCAGTAAAAGGTATTTCTTCATAAGGTTCTTTTCTTAACTTTAAGTAATTATAAAATTACTTTTATTTGAGTAACGACTTCAAAAATATGCTATAAAAAAGAAGCACTTCACTGTGAGTAGAACATTATAATGTTGTGATAGGGCAAACAAAAAAAATAATGTGAGAGTTAGGTTTAGGAAGATAAAGTGTGAGAAAGGACCTTAACAATAAGGAGAGGGGAAACCTAAGATTGTCTATTGTTATTCTAATGTAAAGGTATTGTAAGTAAAAGCAATAAATACTACAGGGCAACCTGGCAGAGAACAGGGTGTGTTCTATGCACAGTTACTACATTTCCTTTTGTCCAATAAGGCCAAAGCTCTTTTTCTTATCTTCCATCCTTGGCTCTCAAACCTGAAGACACAACTGATGATGCTTCCTCCAGTTGTTTATGTGTAGTGTTCCTGGGATGTGTTTCAGAGTTTCTCTGCAGCCTCCGGTGAGTTTCAGTGCTCTTAGGATATTTCTTTTCACTGTGTCCTTTGCACAGTAATACATGGCTGTGTCTGAAGTCTTCAGGTTATTCCATTGCAAAAAGTGATGCTGATAAAGCTATCCATTAAGATAGTGATGTGGTCTTTGAGAGATGGGCTGTACCTGGTATCTAAGTCACCAGGATATATCATTATCATTCACTCCAGGTCTCTACTGGGCATGTGGCACATCTAGTTGATCCACCTGCTTATAAAACTGCCCACAGTAGCCTTCTAACAGATGCTCAGAGATTCTCCAGGACTTTTCACAACTGCACCCACTGCATCTGAGTCGAGACACCTGTGTGGAAGAGCAAAACTCAGATCAAGGGCTCCACTATGCCCATCATCTTCTATTAGCTGAGTTTCAGGGCTGGGATTGACCTCAGTGTACAGCAAAAGGAATGACCATCATGATGGCAAAGGTTTTCTTGTAGAAGAACAGGAAAAGACAGCACTGAAATCCTTCTGAGCGGTGAATGACAGACACCACACTGAGGAGGCCATGCCTTGGGTTTAACTGAGCAGTTACCCATGTGAGTTTGCCAATTTACTGCTCTTCACTCCAGGTGAAACTCCACCAGGTTCATAACTCAGACACTGAAAACAATAAAAAGAGGGCCTTCTCTGAGCCCCTCAGAAAAGACCAGATAAAGTCCACTTACCCTTCCTGCACCCCACACATTTGGGTGGCAGGAATTTTTTCTTTTTTTTTTTCAGATGCTAAACACTTTTTTTTTCTTTTGAGAATTTTAATTTTTCTATTACATTTCACATACAATATTATAACAGTTTTAGGTGCATAGCACAGAAATGAGTTATTTATATAACTTACTAAATCCTCATTTTGATACATCGATTTACCCTCTGACAACATATATTGTTAATACAATGTTTACCATTTCCCTTATCCTGCACTTTACATCCAAGTGACTATTCTGTGACTATGAATTTATATATTTTTATTTTTTTCTACTTTTTTACACACCTCTCCCACCATCATGTCATCACCCCAAAAAATTTAGTACCCATCTGATGCCACACATTTTACCACAACCTAATTGACTATATATATTCCCATGTAATACTCTACATCTCCTTGATTGTTACATTGTAAGAATCAAAGTAAACTACTCCATTCCTTTTCTTTATTTTACGCACTCTACGATTCCTTTTGCAATCTTAAAAAGACACTCTAGCATTCTCTGTAGCACTGGGTTGGTGGTGAACTCTGAAAAAATTTTATCTGAAAGTTGACTGAGTGTACTATTATTAGTTACTACATGAATGTCTCTTGCTTTTTATAGAATTTTCTCTTTTACTTTAACTTTTGATGTTTGATTATGATGTTTCTCAGTGAATTTATATTTGGTATCATCTTGTTTGGGACTGTATGCTTACTGGGCTTGTAGGTCTATTACCTTCTTCAGGCTAGAAAAATTTTCAGTTATTAATTCTTCAAATAATCTTTCGATTTCTAGTTTATATTTCTGTGTCTTCTGGTAAATGTATGATGCAAATATTATGCTTGTTGTTGTCCCAGAGAAATCTCAAACCATTCTCATTTTTATGGATTTTTTTTTAATTTGTTGGTTTGATTGGGTATTTGCTTGTGGTTTTTCTTACAAATCACTGCTTTTTCATTCTAATTCATTTAGTTTGGTGACTTTTATTATTTTTTTAAATTTTAGTTCATGTAATCTTTATATCTGCTTGGTCCTAAATAATGGTTTGTATGTCTGCCTTTATGCTTACTATCTCTCTGTTGAAATTATCACGTTACCTTAGCATTATCATAATCATAGTTTTGAGCTCTAGTTTTGATGAGGCACATATTCCCATTATTTTTACTATAATTTTTGGTTGTTCTAATTTATTTTGAGCTTCCTTTCTCTGATTTCTTATTCTGAAAATCTCTCTGTTTGTACATATTCTGCTCCTTAACCTTACACTTGCTGCTGCAGTATTTTTAATGTTCTCTGCTGATACTGGGTTGGCAGAGGTCTTTGCAGGAGAAGAATTCAGGCCTTTGTTTCATTCCTGGGGCTTTGAGGCCATGCACACAGGTGCAATTATGCCTTTCTGTCTAAGATTTCCACCAAGAATTCCATCCTCAGTTTTGGGCTGCTAAGCACATACACAGCCATCTCTCTTTTTATCCTTTTCAGGCTGGAGTGCTATCAGATCGTGATTTGTATAAGTGAGAAACCAGAGTTCACAACTTCAATTTGTTTTCTGGAACCATGGAGTGATACAAGTGCTATTAGCTTCTGTCTTTTGTTCTTGGTTAGCCTTGATGACTCTGCCCTGACCCTTGGGGTCAGTCCTTTATGCTGTTCTCTCAAACTGTGCTGGTTGTGAAATGACAAACTTGCCTTCAGACTCCTCTTTCCTTCTTTCCAAACCAAAGCAAGGTTGCACTGCGGTTTATCACCACCCCATCGCTCCCCCTCCTCTGGGAAATGAAATGAAGTTGGCCTGCTGCATCTTGCAGACACGGAGTACATCTCCTGGCAGCCAAAGTGAAGTCTGGTTGTTGAGTCTCATGCTCCCACTTTTAGGCCTCTTTTTCTCTATCCTAAGGTGAGGACCTAGTGAAGTCCAGATTGCTCATTCACCATCTTCTTCCTCTTTCCTCCTCCAGTGGTAGAGTTCCAAGTGGATACCCATGTGTGGCCAGAGTCTCTGCACTTCCCCTTTTACTTCTCCTTCGTTTAGTGTATAGCCCACTTGTAGGTACGTCAGTGTGACAAGTAGGTTTCTTAGCTGTGATTTGTGGGTTTAGAAGGAAGTCCTTAACTCAGACATAGATGTTATATTAGTTGGGATCTTTAGGTTAGTTTATCAAACGTCTCTCTCAAATTGCCATTTTGTTGCTCTCATCTGGTGGCAGTTTTTAATACATGGATAGGAAGCAAAACTAGTCTTGGTACAGGAGCACAGGGCTGCTGTAAAAATACCTGTAAATTTGAAGTGACTTTGAAACTAGTCAAGGGGAGAATGCTTAAAGAATTTTGAGTTACATGATACAAACATTCCACACTGAGCTGTGTGGTTCTGGGTTGCACACTTGAGTACAGCAGAGCCTCTTTACACACTTATCTAACTTATTTTATATTTTATGGTTTACTTGTATTTACACAAAATGTAAGTGATTATAAGTAAATGGCTGCATTTCATGTGAGAATATTTTTATCCTATTATAATAACTGTGTTTAATTCAGATACCTAAAAATTAGCCAGACTTATACCCATGAGAATTTCCCAGAGGGGAACTGCTATGTAGAGACAATAACCCAGACCCTGGCAGGAAGCCAGTTCTTAACCTCCATCTGAACATGTTCCTGGGGCTCCTCTCAGTGTTCATTGTGTCCTGAGGGCCTGCTACTTGATCTTAGCACCTTATGGTGTGCTGAGTGCTCTCTCCGCTAATAACCTCCTTCACCCCAATATTGCTGTTTTTTGCAGGGATGTTTGTGTCGTGGCTCATGTTGACTTTTCTTTATAGTGTCTTTTGCACAGTAATACATAGCCATGTATTCTCACTTGTCAAAGAGTTCAGCTACATGGAGAACTGGTGTTTGGACATGTCTCAAAATAAATGTGCAGCTTTTGTAGTATGGGTCGTAGTTAATACACCCATCATGAAATATGCACCTCATCCTCTTTAGTCTTTTCTCTGAGGTGTTCAGTACCAATGTCAGCAGTAACTACTGGTTATGATGGAATACTCAAATAAGGTGTAGGTGAGGAACAGATCCCGGGAGGGCTTCACTAGTCCTGGGCATTACTTCTGCAAATGCACCTTAAAAAGACCACTTTGAAGAGAACAAGTCCTTGTTAGTCACGTAGGTTCACAACATCCCATGGACCTCTGTCTTAAAAGAGAGGCACTCTGGGGGGATCTCACCAGACACAGACAAAGACACAGCAATCTTGTCATTTTTAGATCACAGATTTGCCTTCCCAGGTATGAGACTAAAGTGAGAAGAGAGCTATGAGCTTCTGAATATCAATACGGGTTTTCGCCTCTCACCTGAAATAAATTGTACATGGACAGGCTTTTCTTTAAGAGTGGGAACATAGTGGGGCCACATGTATGCCTTTATTGGTCCTGAACTCATTAATTTTTTGGACTCACATGAAATTGGTCTGGGATGCAAAAGCACTTGGTTTATGAAGCACCATAAAATCAGGTAATCTGACAGTTCTATTATTTAGACTTTGAGAAGAAATATTGGACATTATGAATGTATCACATTCTTTTAATTTCATGGATTTTTCAAATTAATACTAAAATGAATAAACATATTTTAAAACAACTTTCCAAATCAAAACACAGATTAACTAGGTAAAATGTTGATATATTGTATAATCATATTATATAAAATAATATTTGGATAATGCAAAAATTATTTCAAAATAAATAACAGTCATTCCAGTGACTTGTTTAAAATCCCCTGAGCCCTGCAAGTTACTCTGGAGGTGCAGCTTTTGGTCTTTGTCAAGCTTTAGCAAACAGGCCAAACAAAGTTGGGGCCTGCATCCTATGATATCTGACAAAACCATGAAACAGAGATGAGGTTTTGTTTTTTCTTTCTTCTCACTTCTCCCAGGGAAGGGACATCCCTTTCCACAGTTTGGCTGGTCAGGAAGATCATTCTTATTTATAGATCAGAAAGAGGCTCTGAACATTCTAGAAGCATCTTCTTTCAGCCAGCCCTGAGAACTTTCTCTGGATTAGCAGAACTTCTGAGATGTGTGTACACAATGTGACCAGCATCTTGGTCATAGAAAGTTGATTTGGTAATGCAAAGATTAAATATCATGAGATACCATTTCACTCTTATGAGAATGTCTATTATTAACAGGAAAAGGAATAACAAGTGCTGGAGAGGCTGTAGAGAAAACGGAACACTTACACCCTTCTGGTGAGGATAAAAATTTGTACAGACACTGTAAAAGACAGTGTGAAACTTCCTCATAAAATTGGGAATGGAGTTACTATATGACCCAGCAATCCTCCTTCTGGTTATTTACAACCAAAATTTAAAAACCTTAGTCTGTAAGACTTATGTATCCAAAAGATCATTACAGCCCTGTTCATGTTGGCCAAGACATGGAAACAACAGAAGTGCCATTTGATAAACTACTAGATAAAGAAGCTGGGGTACATATATACCATGGAATATTACTTTGCTGTAAGAAAAAATTAATTACTGCCATTTTCAACAAAATGGGTGGACCTAGAGAACATAATCCTAAGTAAAAGAAGACAGACAGAAAAAAAAAAGAAGTATATAACTTCACTCATATGGGAAATTTAAAACTGAAAGCAATAAGAAATAAAAACTCATGAGCACAGTCAATAGTTTAGTGGATAGCTAAGGGAAGAAAGAGTGGGTGAGAAAGAAGGGAGCAGGTATGAGAAGAAGAAGAGAGATTCAAATATACAGTAACAGAAAGACAGCTATCACTGGGTGGTAAACACATAATGCAACACATGGATGAGGCATTGTAGAATTTTAAACCTCGAAACTACGTAACTCTTATAGATCAATGTCACCCCAATAAGTCTAACAAATAAATTAAAATAGAATTTTGTGGCTTGTAAGAAAGTTGCTTAGTATTTGTTTCTCAAATCATGAAGGACAAAGCATGACAGATAAAAGGCAGTCATCAAACCCAATTAAATACATTAATACATTACAATTAATTTAATTTCTATTTAAATTTGAAAGTAAGGGATTTTATGACCAGAAAGTATGTTGTTAGAGATAACAATAATGTCTATAATAAAGGTTACTGGTCATCTCTCACAGTCTCTGCTTCATCATTGGAAGCAGAAAAATTAAGAATAAATAGAAGCTGAAGAGTTATACTTGTGTGAGAGGATAAAGGGCTTATAGAGTCCCTCAAAGTGCATATAAAAGAGGTCCAATTCCAGGTCACACAAACTTTAACCTGGTGGTGCAGTAAGGGTCAAGGGTACATGGACACAAACCTGACCCTGCGCTATGGTTTTGAGGAAATAAATAAACATGGCAGAAAAATTCAGATGAAATCTCTTGGGAAGGTCAACTGTGAGTCTCACATAAAAGGGTCCTTTACCTCTCTTGCACAATGACTTACTACTGAGCCATTCTTTGTTCAACTCTCAAAGAGCCCTCAGCAAGAGGCTGTCTTTTCCAGTCCCTTTAAACGCTGGTGTTCTTAACACAGCTGCATGTACCCCTGTGTCCTTAATCCCAGAAGCCCTCATATAAACACAGCTTCATCTTGATGGATCACCAGAAATTTTATTCAGTGTCTTCTTGCAGATTTGGGGGCTGTGCAATTTATCCATGAGGCCCACTATATTTCTGAAAAGCTTAAAATTAGAAAATAATTCAGTTTCACCAGAAGGGATGCCACGTTCTGGAGGGCTGCATCATTTAGTTGCCCCTGAACTCTCACAACAGATCATGAAACTTACATTCCTAAGTAGGTGTTGCACCAGTGACAAAACTGTTGTTTATGTTGTGCTAAAGAAAACAGAAATGTCCTTGTCCCCCATCATGCCCTTGGATATGAGGCTCAAAATTACATCTGACAGACTCTGATCTACATGTGCAGACATCACCTCAGCTGTGCCTTTACAAACTAGGGATATCCTTGCATTTGCAGTGAGTCATCTGGTTAGAGATCCTGTAAAAGCTTATTACTTAGTATTTGTTAGAAGGCAGACCAAAGGAAATGTTGATATTATAGTTTTAAGGCTCTTGGAAAGAAGAGCCAACACTATTTTCCCTTTAGAACCTCGATGGTTGGTTAAGTCCCATTCACTTTAGAGAGAGCAATCTGCTTTACTCAGTCTACTGAGCTAAATGTTAATTTAATAGAAAATAATCTTACATAAACCCCAAATGATATTTGACCCTGTGTGTGAACAATAATTGCTCAGTTCATTGACCAAAAAATAAACATATAATGATCATATTAGGCACATATTACATCCTCTCAGTTGGACTCGCTTCTCACCTTGTCATCTCAGATAACCTCTTCATGATATACAACCAGGCGATATGTCTGCTAAAAAGATGTCAGGTGAAAACAGCCTTTGAACTTGACTAAAGAGATCTTATTATGTGAAACTCTAGGGTTGACTATGGGTTCACATATTACAAATAATGGTGCTGTTCAGAATTCCACTCTTTTGAGGACTGCTTCAGGGTAGAACATGTAAGCCAGGGTTCTCAGCAATCCTCTAGAAACTGTCATCTTTGAAGGCAAAAAGATGAATCATGATCTTCTAGCTAGGAGATGTCAGATCATGGAAAATTTTGCTCAAGGTATGAGACCAAGACCTCTCCGTAATTTCTAGTTTGTTTTTATCTGCTTGTTCCGTGTACCGATTGGTGTCCACCAATCAATAATAAAATCTCTTTAAACAAGCAGTTGTTTCAGTCATTAAATATAAAGAAAATGACTCCAGTGTTTCATGATTGGCTGATCACACTTTTCATATCTCAAACTTCCTTTCTGCGCTTCTCCTCCACTTTTGGACAAACCAATAGAAAATGATGAATGATTATCTTTTTGTCACTGGGGAGAAAGTCAGGCCACATAAATCAGTACCCATCAGAAAAAAGTCACCTGTCTTCACTTCCTGCTCAAAGAAACATCCCTGAGACAGTCTCCTATTTCACTTATCTAAAGCCATTTTACCATGCTTGATAGACCTTCTCTGACCTACCAATTCCTCAGTAGTGTATATGCAAAACATTATCTCATCCTCTACGTGTGTGTGTGTGTGTGTGTGTGTGTGTGTGTGTGTGTGTGTGTAGAAGCCATCATAAGACTCAACATGAAAAGCCACTTTGAATAGGAACTGTTCCAAGCTTTGAAGAGGCCCACAGAAATTGTAGCTATGTGCAGGGTGCTTGGAAAATGACTATAATAAACTGGGCCTTTCTTCTCCATTTGGACACACCATTGCACTGCTAGGTTGTGAGAGGTGGGCACTTGAAGATGCTGTTTGCTACTAAGCTGTGCTATTCTGTTGGTATTGCAATCATGATGTTTGTGACTTTTTTTTTTAAATGACTTTTAGAAGAAAAGCCCTAGACTAAAACAGAAAATTAGACCTTAACCTATACCTGCATCTGTTTTGTGGTTGGCATTATGATTTCTGGTTCCTAAGAATGCCTTGGTGCCCTGCGTGCCCTCTCACATTTTGAGACCCTCCGTTTCTTTGTTTTTTTTTTTTATTATTTGGCTTATAGACCTTATTTATGAAAGTGTTCTTTACCCATATTCTATTTACTCTTTTTATTTTATGTGTGGCTTTTTTTATTAGTTTCATTTGTATAAGACAATATAATGCTTAGACATTTAGAGTTTTTACATAGTGATAATCACAACAGCTCTATTTTCCATGTTATTTGTAGGTGTACAACACAAAGAGTTAGAATCTATATAAAGTACTCTTCTCAATGGGTACAATATCAACCTGATGCCATGCATATCTCTTTTTATATAATTCTCTGTAAACCTCATACTGTACTTCACATTCTTATAATGACTATGTGTCTACCAATTTTCATTCATTTATTCCTTCATGTTTCAAATTGCTTTTTCTACCTCCCCTCCCATCTGACTCTCAGTTGGACACAATTTCTATTTTATTTGTTAATTTATTCTGTTTTTTAGATTCCACATGAAAGTCAGATTACACAGTATTTGCCTTTCTCAGTCTTACTTATTTCACCTAACATGGTGACAGCTACTTTCATCTATGTTGTTGCAAATGGTGAGATTGCATTCTCCTTTATGGCCAAATATTACTCTATTGAGTAAATTTACCATAATTTCTTTAATTGTTTATTGATTGACATTTACATTGTTTCTATATATTGGCTATTGTGATAAATATTGCAATAAACAAATTAGTGCATATATTTTTAAAATTAGTGCTTTGGATTTCTTTGGATAAATACCCAGAAGTGAAATTGCTGAATTATGAGTTAGTTCCATTTTTATATTTTTGAGGAACATCCATACTATTTTCTATAATGGATAGACTAATTTGCCATCCCATCAACAGTGTACAAGTGTTCCCTCTTCTCCACATCTTGACCGACACTTGTTTGTTGATACTGATAATAGCCATACTGACAGAAGTGAGATGTTATCTCATTGTGGTTTTATTTGCACTAGTGATGATGAGCATCTTTTCATGTGTTTAATGGCCACCTGTAAGTCCTCCTTGGAGAAATGTCTCTTCCCATTTTCTAAATGGGTTGTATGTTCTTTCTGTTTTTGTTGGTTATTGGTATTGAGTTCTATGAGCTTCTTATAAATTTTAAATATTAACCTCATCAGATGTGTGATTGGAGAATATCTTCTATCATTGTGTAGAATGACTGTGCATTTTGTTGATGGTTAATTTTAAGGTTAAAATATTTTAGAGAGAGGGCAAGATGATGACCTGAGAGGAGGTCCCTAGAGCCTCTCCCAGAAAACACAATTGAATGGTTGTCTATGAGTCAAGAAAGAGAACCCTGAGTGACAGACAAAACTACAGCTGAAAAATCTATGCATCACAAGGAAACACCTGAAGTTTGGAGAGAAGAGTGCAAGCAGGAGAGAGGGGAGGGAACAAAGACATATAATGACAGGACTCCATTGCTGCTGACTATCCTGGAGCAGCAAAGTGTATAGAAGGAAGGAGGCCAAAAGGTGACAAGAGTGAAAGCCAGCATAGTGGCAAAACAGTGGGAGACTGTGGGAGTACTCGGCCTTAGAGCAGTATGTTGAAGTCAGAGCTTGGGAGCCAGTCTCTGAATCTTTTGAGTAGCAAGAGGGCTGAGGGAGGACTCTAAACAGCTGCAGGCTGAAGTGCATACCCAGAGACAGCACTTCAGCTCCCAGAGTCCTTGCGACCCACAGCACGTGTACAGGTCCGCAGTTTCTGTTCCTGGCCCACTGTAGAGGCAAGTTGGCTGCCTTCACATGACCCATGAGGTCAGGCCCATGGTTTTAGACTTGTGGTGAGTTTGCTTCTGTGGCCTACAAGCAGTGCAAGCCTGCAGACTGCTCCCTGAATGACTAGTAGCTGGAGCAGGCCCAGGAAGAATGTCAGATTTGATAGCCTTTGCCTCAGCCAGCAAGAACAGCCTTGGCACACATTACCCAGCTTCTGCAGCATAGAGCAGAAGATGGAGCTGCCCCAGCATGCTTTTTGTTGGCCTTTCCCCTATGCTGCAGCACCCTCAACCAACTAACTAACTGCAGGAAGTATAGGGACTCTAGATAGATGCACACTGCCTCCAAACGTGGCAGGGGAACAGAGATAAGAAATAAACAACTCAACTCTCTCTCAAAACTGAGTCACCAGTGCCACCTAGTGTCTGTCCTACAATAAGACACCACAAAAATATTAATTATGGCTCCTGGGCTCTGCAGAATATAACGCCCTCATGTCAAAAAGGAAGAACTGTAAATTGTATTCCTGAAACTTGTATAATCCTTGCTAACAGATGTCACCCCAATAAGTCTAAAAATAAAAATGAATTAAAAAAAGGAAGAACCCAGAAGACAGGATGAATTCCCTAAATATTAAAACTGCTCAGAAAGAACATGAAAATTATCCAGTAGACAGCCTAGTAGACATAGAATTTTCTGAACTAAGTGACATAGGATTTAAAGCCATTCTAAAGGCTCTGAGAGAAATGAAACTTACTTGCAAAACACCATAGCTGAAATGAATGCCCTAAGAAAGACCATCCATTAACAAAAAGAACAATTTAACATAGAAATTCAAAACATAAAAAAGATCAAGATAAAACTTTGAAAGATAAATAATACAATAAAAGAAGTGAGAAAAGAAATAATTGCTATAGGAAACAGGGTCAATCAGATGGAAAAAATAATTAGTGATATTGAAGTTCAGAACATGGAAACATCTCAAAAAGAGGAAGAGAGAGAATATAGAACCCAAAGGATTGAAAGAACTCTGCAGGAACTATCTGACTCCATGAGACAAAACAACATCAGGATAATAGGAATAGAAGAAAGAGCAGAGAACTCTACAGATTGCATACTCAAACAAATAGTAGATGAGAACTTTCCAAACCTATGGAAAGATCTGGAACTCTAAATTCAAGAAGGAAACGGTCCCCTAGGTACCTGGACCCCAGCAGATCTTCTCCAAAACGTATGGTACTAAACATGTCAAAAACTAAGAACCAAGAGTCAATTCTCAAGGCAGCCAAGGAGAAAAAAATCTATATCCTTTAGAGGAAAATCCATCAGGGTAGAATTAGACTTCTCAGCAATTACTCTACGAGCCAGGGCAGAGTGGAATCCAATATTCAAAACTTCAAAAGAGAGAAACTTTCAGTCAAGAATAAACTATCCAGTAACAACATCTTTCAGATGTGAAGGTAGAATAAAGACCTTCTTAGACACACAGAAGCTGAGAAAATTTGTCAGCACAAGGCCAGCACTTCAAGAAATCCTGACGGAGGCTCTTCAACCTGAAAAAAACATCAGGAAAAATGGAATAGAGTTGGGGAAATAAGAAAGAAATAAAAATAAAACAAAAACAAAAACATAAATAATGGTCACAGAAAATCCTCACATATCGATCATCACTCTAAATGTTAATGGACTGAATTCATCAATAAAAAGAAAGAGTCACAGACTGAATTGAAAAACAAAACCCATTCATACATTGTCTCTAAAAGACATTCCTCAGCTATGAGGACAAACACAGACTCAGAGTGAAAGGATGGGAACAAATACTCCAAGCAAATGGTAACCAGAGAAAAGCAGGAGGTGCCTTTCTGATACCTGATGAAATAAACTTCAGGTTAAAAAAAATGGCAAAAGACAAAGATGGATATTACATAATAATAAAAGTCACAATACAACAACAAGAAGATTTGACACTAATTAATATATATGCTCCCAAAAAGGAAGCACCAAAATATACAAAGGAACTATTAAAAGATCTGAAAAAATTAACTGACAAAAGAACAATCATTGGGGAAGACTTAAAAACCCCGCTAACAGCCATGGAGAGATCATTCAAACAGAAAGCAAATTTTAAAAAATCAGCTCTAAGTGACACATTACAGCAATTGGACATAATTGACATTTACAGGACACTTCATCCAGCAAAATGAGACTATACCTTCTTTGCTAGTGCACATGGAACATTCTGAAGGATAGACCACATGCTGGGACATAAAAGTAGCCTCAGCAAATTCAAGAAGATCAAAATCATACCAAGTGTATCCTCAGAACACAAAGCTTTGAAATTGGAGATCAACTATAAAAGGAAAGCAAAAATAAAAACCACATATAAATGGAGATTAAACAATCTCTTATTTAAAAATGGCTGGATAAAGGAACAAATAAAAGAAGAGATTAAAAACAGATAGAAACTAATGACAATGGAAATACAACATATCAAAATTATTGGGAAACAGGAAAAGCAGATGAGTTTTTATAAGTTTAATATTTCACATCTTAATGTGTGTTTGTAAATTTTTTCTAACAACTTTCCATTAATTTACGTCTATTAGTTTTCATTATGCAGAGTTGACAATAACACACTGCACTGTACAGCAGGATGCAGGTATATCTGATTCTATAGGCATTTTGTTGGACCTGGAAAAATGAGCAGAAGTAGGAAAAGTATAACATGTTAGTCCTGTAATTAGATCCTTCCCAGTAACCCATGAGATGTGTCACAATTCTCAACTAATGGAGGCTAAAAGACTAGGCATTAAGAGAGTTATCATGCCAGCATGGAAAAAAATGTACCTTATCAGCACTGTGGAGCTATAATTTTACAGTGGGGGAAGGAAAATATTTTACTCTTAGTGAATCCATTTGTATATATTTTGAACTGCTCACTTTTGGCAACATAGGCACAAATGCAATTCTCAAATTATAATTGAGAACATGTTAACTAAACCTACTGTTTTAATAACTGAGCAATAGGAAAATACAATTCTATATTGTCAGATGTATCAAAAGTGAAATACATGTGAAATGTCCGTATGTATTTTACTCTCATCAGAAAACCAAAATAACCACTTAATTATCCTCTTTGACACCCAGTGACTGCAATCAATTGGAATTTCCAATGTTTTGATGTGATAAATTACATTCCTAGTTTTATTTTAAAAGATATTTGAATTCTGTACAACTGTATGTGCTTCCATCACTTGGCCTTAAGAATCACCACACAATATCACTTCCTTGTAAAAAATTTCCACTGGATCTCCATCAGGTGATACTTAGGAGGAATAGCTCTGACCTTACCTTTCATTACCTTCAGTCCTAGACATCAGTGTTATTCTTCCTGAGCTTGCAGATACTGAGATATTAGTATATGTATGCTAAAGAGAAGTTAGAGGTGAATGTACTCTCCTTCATGGATACGTGAGCATGGCAGTTTAGGGACAAATATGCACCTGGGCAGATAATCAATGCTGCTGATGTTGTAACAGTTCACACGGTGTAACATCTAATGTTGGTTTTATTGACCTTGAATGTCTCAAACTTCCCACCTTCAAGAAGATAAAATTAATAAAATGTTGAGGAAATGCTTATTAATTTTGGGGACTTGGGGATTCTGAAAAATTGGAGAATCATGAAACTGGGGAAGAGGCAGTGTGTTTTCATCAAAAACAAGGGGACATTTACAAACAGTCTGTCTATTTAGAAATAAAACATCTTAAAAATGATAATATAATAGAATAATCTGGGAAATAAATTGAAGTCTGAATGCCAGATATCAGAGAGATTATTTACATTTGAGGGTACTTATTCTTCTTTGAAATGGACATCTTTGAAGTTTTCAATTCATTATCATAGCAATGATGTTATAAATTATATGCATTTCAGTGTCTTGTCTTCAGGAAGTTAGGGTACTATAATTATGAAATTGTATTCTAAAAATAAAACATGCTTATGTGTTTCCACAACATTTATAAACCAGATTTTGTATTCTGCATGTCAGAAAATATTTACAGAATATGAAGCTATAAATTCTTGAGTATATACAGCCCTTAGCATGCCTTCTTTTTTGAACATTTGTTCATTTGATCCTGAGTGCTTTCTTATGATCCTGAGTGCACTCTTGCTAAAAGCCAACTCAAAAGTAACAGAGACTTTATATTTCCCTTCCAGTTACCCAGTATTTACTGGTCTTTCCTTTTAAGCATAAGCACTATGGACACTCCTGTTCAAAGAATGTTTTGTCTTAGTTACTACACATCAAGAGACCACTTTCTCTCCTCTTGGCTCTTAATGCCCAGCTGTCTTTGCTGTACTGAGGGGTGACTTGTAGGGAGCGCATGAGCCAGAATCCAGGTCCTTTGAGTAAACAGGTTTTAGCAAGGCTACCTGTGTGCTTGGAGTCCACAGTTCAAGGGCTTTGCAAGGTAGCACAGAGCTGGGTGCACAAGGACAATGCTCGGAGTGTGGTTTCTGACTTCTGGCAAAATAGGACATTGTGAGCAAGGTTGTTTGGTCTCTGGAAAAGATTTGAGACATAACTTGTGGCCTGTCTGCCTTGAAGAGAATAATAATAATATAATCAGTAATGCCTTAGCAACATGTACCAAAATATTGATTAAATGCAGGTGTCTGTAACCATTTGTCCCAGTTAAGATGTACTTCCCAGTCTCGCTTTGCTGATTTACCCTTATGATTTCACTTGTTTTGCCCATCCTATAAAATAAACTTGCTGCTGCCAGGTGGGGCCTCTGTGTCTCCATGAGAGCGCAGAGAAACACCTGATCCCAGCTTTTCTGTCTGTGTCTGTGTCTGTGTGTGTTTTCTTCATTCCCCATCACCTCCCCTCCGGTTCACCCGTTCACCCGCGCAGGTCGCGGCAGTGACTCTATTTCTCTCCCTGGTGGCAATATCCCCATAGAAAGAGTCTTGCATAATGCCTTTTATTAAAATTTAGCCATTGTTAATAAACTTTTCTTTAGTATAAAAGAAGAAAAAAGTAAAGGCCTTGGACACATCGTTTACTATCAGGACACAGGTTGATGAGAGTATTTCCTTTCTACCATATGCCACCATCAGGACTAAATAAAGCTAAAGCTGAGGACCGAACCACAAGCTAAGAAGTGGGGTCTGAGCCACAGAAGCTCGTCCCCAGGATGTAATTTGTAATGGAACTCACTTAACTAAATTTAAAAATTGTTTTATTCTGATTTTTTTCTAACTTCCACTTTGTCTCTTTTGAATAAAAATGTCCATTACTGTTACCTTATGCCTGCCCTCCAGGTGTATTTTAAAAGAAGACATCTTGTCTTCTAGATTTCAGGTCTGCAGATACAGAGCATTTTATCTAGGTACAGATTGTACCCAAATTTTCAGCCCTACCTGAGTTACATGTTAGATGTTAAAATTTTTTACATGATAATATTTTTAAACTTGAATCCAAAGCTTTAATGGGGTGAGATATTAGAAAATATGAATAAGAGAAAAATGTAATTAGTGTGTGAAGAAATATGAATTCTTGAGGGCTGATTGTTGACTGTGGTAATAGGTATCAGTATTCAAATTTGTGAATGTAATCTTACATATCAAAAGAAATTTTACCACATTTGAATATTTTAAAGGTCTTGAGGTCCAAAGATCTTTAAAAAATCATTAGAAAGTATAATCACTGGTGTTTTGACAAGAGAGGGGCAAAGTGTTTTAAGAATTGAGGAGAAGTAAAAACAATTGGAGCACTGATGGAAGGTGACTTCCTAGTGGTGTGCGATGTAATAAGGAGGACATTGAGTCAGAGATACAAGAAATGAATTTCTGGGAGCTGGAAATGACATCAGAACTTCTGGAGCAAGTGTGGCTCTACCAACACTGCGATTGCTGCTTACTAAAATAAACTGGATATTCAGACAGTGAGGGAGTAAATGTGTATAGATTTAAACCCCAAGTACATTGTAATTTATTTCAATTATTATAAAAATATAATGCAGACAGTACAATAGTCTTAAATCATCAGGTGTCTTCCCACACTTCTATCTGTTGATTGAGGACCATCAGTACTGCCCCAGAAACAGGGATAACCACAGGGCTGTGGTCTGAGTGGAAGAGCCTTCTCAGAAATTTACTACTGGAGAAAGGACTTATTAAATGCTTGAAAAATGCCCACATGTCACCAAGCATGTTGCCACAATGTGCCATGTTTGTCCACTAAGATTGTCATGTGTGTGATGCTTGATCACAAACAAGGAAAGAAAAATTCATCCTTGACTTTCCTATACTTACTTTTCTGTAAGTGAAGTTTTATTTTAAGAAATAGATAAAAGTGACATAACTTTAAATTAAATGTTTAAAGATACTTCAATAGTTCTTGCAGAAAACTTTTTTAATATTTATTTTTAATATATAGGAAAATATTTCATATATTCTCAAAGTTCCTCCCATCTCTACCATTTCCTGCATCTTTAGATCATGCTAGGTGTGTCCTGAGCACTTGTTCAGCACAGCCCATGCTCTATATTGGGGGATATGTTCTTGGCTCATAAAACATGACCTGTAGTGTTTCTACTTCAGTATTAAATATCTGTACTTTGACTTCACAATCCTTCCTAAGAACTCCATATGACTTTGACATCATCTCTGGAAATAATGAATTGACCTCACAAAACCCCAATTACTCTGCAGGTTGGTCAAATGTAATTGCTCCATAAAACCACAATAAAGCCTTCTCCCTGGAGTCCCAGGTGCATGGACACAGTTGACACCATATCAGTCCAGAAGTTTCAGGAGGGCTCTTATCTCATTAAGTTTCTTGGGTTTCTCTCCTTTAAAGTGACATCTAAATATAACTGTAAGTGGTGACTCACGAAGCTGAAAGCCCATTTCACAACTTCTATTTAGTAAGTTACATACACAAACACAAACACTCAAACACACAGTGGCTCATTTCCATGGTTAAAAATAATCTCTAAATGTGCCCTTTTTCTTTTTACTTAGCTCATGGGCAATTAATTCTCTGTATTGACACTACCCCTGGGTATGTGACCTGCTTTGACAAATAGAACAAAACACACATGACTCACACAGAGGAAACATAGATTTCTTCCTTCAGAAATATAATTTGGATGCCCAAGTCTTATTGACATCTCTAAATCTTCCATTTCTGGATTAAGTGAACATAATAGAAGCTTAATAAATGATTTGATGTCATGAAAAACTATATGTACAGGTAACCATTTTGCTTGAGGCATATCACCAACAGGTAAAAAGGAAATTACCAACCCCAACTTAGAAGACTTGCCCTCCCTTTCAACCAGAGGACCATATGCACATCAGGTCCTTAAATAAAAGGAGATGTCAGCTCATTGGTGTTGACCTTATGAGGTACTGCCGACCACTTACACTGCTATAAAAGTAAAAGGCAAGTCCTGGACCCTCTCAAGCCACACAAAATAGACCCAGGTTATCACCCTCAAGGCCACTTGAGGCAGTCCCTCAAGGTGACCATAAACCAGAAATTTCCAGGACCATCACCAGGTCCCAGAAGCTGATGGTAGCACAATGTAAACAGTTCTTTTCAAGATCACAGATGAAAATTTTGCTTTTATTTTTCCTTATAATAAGTTTATATACACACATGCACACTACAACAATTTAGAAAGATATTTCCTTATTAACAGTTTTTATATTTATTAGTTACTTACTGTAAGGCCATTGGAGAGTACTTGTTTCTATTGTTTCACCTTTACTCTGTTTCTACTATGAGCTCTTTTTCAACATGTGTCTTTTTCATATAAATGGACTTTTTTACAACAAGTCATTCAGAGACCAAACACTTTTCATGCCAGCTTACCAAACTCTGGCAATATTAACTAATGAATATAATTGTTTGTTATGTAAACATCTCACTAGTGCAAAAAAGCCAGGAATTTTTACTGCTGATATGAAAACCTGGTGTACTGAGTATAGAAGTAAGTGACTGATGGG
Source organism: Lyroderma lyra (assembly GCA_004026885.1). Taxonomy (NCBI): domain Eukaryota; kingdom Metazoa; phylum Chordata; class Mammalia; order Chiroptera; family Megadermatidae; genus Lyroderma; species Lyroderma lyra. Next base: position 15,586 of record PVJL010012618.1, on the reverse strand, counting down.
TTGTGGTTACTTCTATGTAAGCCAAATGAGACCAATGATATCTACAACACAGGTGTCAAATGGCCTGTACCACTGGTGAATCTCTAGGGACCAAAGAACTTATATGGCAGCCTAAGTACTGTTCTTTACATAGATAAAGATAATAAAAGAAAAACATTTGTTTTCTGTTGAAAGCAAATATGACACTGGACTTCCTTTGAGTGACAAATAAGCAAGCTTGCAATCAGACTGTGTGGATCGATTCTGCAGATAGCATATTCAAACTTCCCTAGAATATTACAAGCGAATATTTTAGCTGTACCATTTTAGGACCAATGAAATATTTTTAATTCATTTTTATTGTTAGACTTATTGGGACGACATCTGTTAGCAAAGATTACATATGTTTCAGGCATACAATTCTACAGTGCATTGTCAACTTGATGTATAATAAGTATACCACCTAATTTGATTTTTATCATCAGTTCTTCTGATGGCTCACACCTCCCATGCATGTTGGGTGAAGCAGCTGATTTCCAGATTGAGCTGCCTGATACCAAAGACTGTATATGTGTAAATGAAAATCAGGACTTATTGACAAGATGAGAGAACCAAGCTTAATCGCTTTCAAAAACTGATGAGAGGCCTTATATACCAGTTATTTAAAAATTCATTCTACTTTCATACATTGACACAGGACATGGAGCTTGGGGATGTGTGACATAAGTTATGAAATACCTTATATCCTGAGATTAACAGTTTCACTGTGACTTTCTCTGTTAGTCACACTAGTTATTTGATTTTGTGTGTATAAATAAAGTGTACAAAGTTATTCCAACAAAATTGTTAGTACGACGTAGACTCAGGTATTTCACTCCCCCTGTCACAACATACTCCACTATAAAATTCAGGCATATTACAAATTTAAAATTATTTGTTCATAAAGTTGTGCCCCATACACATGTCAGTTACAAATAGTAGAAAGTCTACTTGCACATCACACGTCTGATTTTCTTGCAACATTGAGAATCATATTTCCAGGATTTAAACATTAGGAATTGTAAGAAGTAATCTTAAGTCTTTCGATGGTCATAAACCAAGTTTTTCACATCACTATGTAAATTTCTGAAAGTTAACACCTAAGCCTGCGGAATGCCTTTGGTACACTGACTACTCAGGAGATGGAGCCTGTGAAGTCATCAATGAAAATGTTGCTTTTATGTAAACCAAGTGGGGCACATGATATCTCACTCAATCTATTAGGAGAAAACAAACATTTCATCAGATCAATGAAGACAAGAGGTTTCATAGGAATGGTCTACTTCTACGAATGGGGGCCTGGTTTGATGGAATATATGGAAAAGGCTTCAATTTGTTTTTTTCCAACCCTGGTATACATATCTAATCCTCTCCATTCTTTGATTCTAATGGAAACATGTATCAGGCCACAAACTTTGGGCATCAGAGACATTGTGGATATGGGGGTGAGATATACAGTGTCTCACGGGTTATGTGCCTTATTGCCGTGGTTTTCTCTTCAATCTCCATTTTCTACAATGATCCCTTTTACTGAGTTGAAATGATGACTAGCCATTAGCGACATGGAGTGAAGGGCAGAATATTACATAGCAGAACAGAGGTCTCCTTGTTCTTTCCATTTACTGCTAAGAGCCTACCTAGAGTCAACACTGCAGCCCTGAGGAAAATACAGTCAGACATGGTAGAAGAATAAAATTAGGAGCCAAGAGTAGATAGAAATCTAATTTTTTGTTATTAGGAACGGAAAATTTTATGTTCACTGTAGTAACATGTGAATAACATCTGGAGGGTTTGAATGAGTAGAAAATATCTAAATGTAACAGAAAATTTTTCCTTCCACTTTTGTTTATTTAACCTATGAAGAGCATATGTGTGTGTGTGTGTGTGTGTGTGTGTGTGTGTGTGTGTGTGTATTTGACTTTTATTCTTACTTTCAAACAGGCATATTGTTAAGTCATCTCTCTTAGAACTCTCCTTCATTTCTTCAATTTTGTCACATGAGGAGAAGGCACAGTCCATTTCACCAGGACCTTAGGGATTCTGAAAAATAAGATTTCAACTCTATGGTTACCAAACATGGCTTACTTATGAAAAGCTGCTTCCAAAACCTGTGGTTGCAACCCTGTACCCAGCAACCCTGGATCCTTTAGAAAAATAAAATGTTAAGGTGATGCTTGGATGATGTATTCATGCCTTCATGCTGCACATGCCATCCTATCCAGTTCCCCCAGATCAGATGAATAATCTGTCTAGTTGAAACAAACCTGCCCTCATGTTTTTGTAGTTTTATGTTTAAATAGCACATGTTTTAATGCCTTCTTTTGTTATTCCCATCAAACCATTACTATGAAGCTGATATGGAACATAATATGTCCATTTGCTGTGATGCTTCTTTGCTGATTGTTAGATACTATAGAAAACAAAGTTTGTCTTTTGGTATCAATAAATATAACTCAGTAGTCCAGACTGATAGAGCACTTTGATGCAATTATCTTTTACAGGGCATGTGAAGCTCAGACAAGATTAAGTGCCTATTTTTTTGCATACCCATCCACAGCCTCCTTGGGTGACTAGAAGTTGTCTGAGATATTCCACTTATTTATGAGCTGTGTGGCAGTTTCCTATAAAACTTTATTCCACAATTATATGTAGGGTCTGTCTCTGTGGCAGACAGCAGAGTTATCACATTGATCCTCAGTGGGTGCAACAGGCATATGTGAATAGTCAGACTACCATTGCATTGCTAATGCTTCCCCAAATTTTCTCATCCCATGGTCACAGGGGCCACTTGTTCACGTGTACCTGAATGTTCCATTGCTGATTTATCTCACCAGGTATTTTATTCCGATGGGCACTGACATTACCTATTAATATGCCCCTTAAATTTCCATTGTGATTTCTTTAGGGTCAGGTCACAAATGATCTTTCTTATCATAATCCTGTTTTTCATTACCCATTTTTGTGATTTTATTGACAGAGAAATGGACATCACACATACATCTGTACACATTCAACATTCCAACTGTTAATGGTGATCAAATCTTCAGTCACAGCAGCAGAAATAGCATGAGACTTATCCAACTGAGCTGATTTGTTCTTTGCTTTTTGGTCAGTGTTTTCTGTCATTCAGTCAGTGTGGTGTACTTCTCAAAAAGAGGTTGTCCACCCATCAGGGAAATGTCATCTGTTACCCAAGCAACTTTTTCTTGGTCGTTAGAGAGCTGTTCATGGGACAGTACCCATGCAACAATAGTAATGTGCTGTGATCTGAATGGGGAAAAGGGAACCGGAGTGGAGGTGAAGGGGACTAAGAAAAACACACAGACACAGGCAGAGACATAAGAGAAAGTTGGGGTCTGGTGGTTCTCTCAGCTCTGATTAAGAGAGCAGCATGTTTATTTTATAGGGTGGGCAAAACAAGTGAGATCACAGGGATGAATCAGTTAAATGAAATTGGAAAGTACACCTCAACCAGGAAATACGAATTGTTCTCCCCCCAGGCCTATTACAGTCCCAGATGACTACACTTGATCAATATATTGATGATTACTCTTGAGGCACAACCCCTATTCTACTATTTTTCTTTTCTTCTTGAGTATGTGAATTATGACTCTTATTCTGGTTGTTTTCAGAAACCAAGCAGCTCTGAAAAACTTGGGTTTACTGGAATTTTAATACACAAGCCTGCTTTTCACCTTGGTCAGATCTCTGACTCACATGCTCCCTACATCTCCCAGTTTCTTGTTTTTTAAGATGAGATTATGTGTGTTAAATGGAAGGGCTTTGATCTGGGACTGGAGAACTAGGCAGCTGACTAGAAAAGGAGAAAACAGAATACCAATTAAGCATATTATAGCCAAAAAGTACCATATAGAATGTTTAAAGAGAATTAGTAGATTGAACGCTTTAAGTTCTGTCACAGTATCTTGAACTACCTGAGCAGAATCAAGGACATATAGATGAATATTTTGAAAAGCCAACATATCTGAGAATAATTCTCGTAAATTGAGACAAATGTTATTATGAGTCCAGACTCCTAACAAATGTTTTTAAACTTTGTCCCAGCACCATTTAGATTTATTATTGTTTATAGAAATCACACAAGTTGCCTTATAATTTGCATGGCATAAAAGTTTTTGATGAAATTTAAGACTTTCTACTTCATTGCCCATTCCAATTACAGCTACCTCTAAGACATTTACTTAAATTTCTAATTTTTTATCAATATCCTCTTGATTGCTTAAAGCCATTGAAGTAGTATTTGCAAATTAATTGACATAACAAGCATTCTGAATACTTTGAGACAAGGCAAGAGCAGAGGTTGGCAAAGTTGCCATGTGCATGAATAATAAAATAATTCCAAAAATAATCAGACCTACAGCTTGGCAAGGGAGAGCTAGCTGATTATGAATTTTTTGAAGCACTTGAAGATCTTGATCATGATACCAAAGTCTATAATGTTAGCAAGAAGCATTACAAAAGAGGGCTGATAGAAAATTATAATTTGATTGCTTGATTGAACAGAAGTAACACAGTTAAAAAGTTTATAGTTTTACAGCTCACATTATAGTGAAAATGTTTATAAAACATTTATACTTGTCCATGGAGAAGCACATATGGATAATGGCCCTTAAACCATATTGATTTGTAGTGCCATTTTTTGTTACATTAATATTTTCTGTGGCTGCTGCCAGAAGCCAAAGTTCTATTTGTGACACACCAGTTTGTGTCACTAATAAGGCGGTAGTCCAAAGCTCCACAATAGGGGATTCCTTGGGACCATCATGTTTGGTTTCAACAGATTGCCTTTCTGAAATGTCACTGGTCCTGTAAATCTCAATTTCCTCAGAGGTGGAACAATCTCTTCGGGGTCCTTAATGCTTCACAAGTCATTCAGGCACCCACATAGGCTGCAAATCTCCTTCTGAGAAAACACAAACAAAACCTCTTCCTCACATTAACATTGGATCTGGACCCTGCCAATGGCCCATAAGAAGATCTTTCACAATACTGTGCCTCTCTGTGAAGGGGGAGCCCCTTGAAAATGTCTATTGCAGGAGAAACCCCTTGTACATAGCAATCCAAAAAATTTAAAACCAAAAGAGAAAGATCAACATAATTTGGAGGGGTAGGGAAATGCCCTATAGTCCCCTCTTTTATTTTTTGTAACTGTAGTTTTAAAGTTTTATGAGCTTTTCATAAAAAAATCGCCTTTCCATGGGGATTATAAGGAATGCCAGTTTTAAGGTGAATGCCCAAATTCAGGGATGTGTGCAACATCCATTTGCTAAATTTGATTAGGTTTAAGTTTCCAAGGATTTACTCCAGTAAGCAAAACAGAGATATGGATAAGGCACGGGGGACAAGATTTTAAAATCTATTGCTCTTTGTCCCAAATAATATTGAATTTTTTGCAAAGAGAAGCTATATTTTGATGATGAAGTGTATGTGCCTGTCAACCTTCATCTCAGGGAGTTAAAGCGAGTGCAACTGACACAAGTAAATCATCAGTAACATTTCCTTTTGTCAAAGCTTCAGGCAAATTAGTATGTGCTGATAAATGAGCAATAAAACAAGGGTGTATATGAGTTCTGAAGAGCTGTTGTAATTGAACAAAAAGATGAAACAATTTTTCACTGTTAGTATGACCTATAGTTGCAATCTTAATACATTTTACAATATGAACAACATAATTACTGTCACTGTACATATTAAGAGTCTGAGTGGGAGAGTCAATAAGAATCATGAGAGCAGCCCATAGTTCAGCTCCACGTGAAGACTTATAATAAGTATATTTAATTATACTAACAGTCTGGGAATTATATCCAACATACCCTGAGGTTGAACCATCATATGGGACTAAAATTTTAAATTTTGTTGTTCATCTTAGAATTAAAAATGGCTGCACATACATACACATGAACAAATCTAGATACATATATAGATTCAGAGACACAAAACAGATACTATCTCTGGATGCTTGGTCTAATTGCATCCATCCAGGACATGTAAATTACACCTACATTTGGCCATTACATCTGGATTTGACTACAGTCAATGGGATATTATCCCTGAAAAGCCACAATTTACACAAAACAAAGAATCCACACATACACGAGACAACAAAGGAAACAATTTATTCTAAGTACTTAGACAGGAATTTGTGAGGGGCAAAACGTTAGTGCAATTTCACTCCAGTGAGCCAAATCCCTTGGCACCTGCTTCCAGAGGCTGATTTTGCACTAAGATTTTTCCCAGTCCCAGGCAGCCCCTGAGAGTCCCACAAGCCAAAGGACTTATCAAGGGTTTACAATGACACTCCCAGTTGGTTGAAATAGGCACTGGGTAAACAAAATCTGGAGAAATGATTGATTAGCATTATTAGAAATTGATGCCATTTTAATATTTTGTACTGCGTGAACAACACAAGCAGAATCAGAAACAATATGTGAAGAATCAGAAAAAGTTCTTAAGACATTTAAAATTGCTACCAATTTAGCTTTTTGTGCTGAAGTACATTTTGTTTGAATAAGTCAAATAATCGTTTTTATTAACAATTGCTGCTTTACCATTATTTGATCCATCTGTAACAACTGTAATGTCTTAGGGAAAAGGAACCCGTCTGAGCATTTTAGGTAAAATTCAATCAGTTTTCAGGAGAAAATTGAATAACTTGTTATTTTGGGAATTATTATCAACTTTTCCAAAGAAACTACTAATGACAATCTGCTAAGATTCAGAATGAATGTTTAAATACATTATTTGTTGTTTTATAAAAGGAACAACAACATGATTAGGTTCCTATCCTTTTAAATGAAGTACCTCAGTATGAGCTCATGGTATGAGTACAGAGATTAACACTACATAGCTCAGGAGTCATTTAACCAAGTTGTTAGGCAGGAAAAGTAACTTTACCAGGTCATTTTGTTAAACAATTCCACCATGGGTGATAGAGTAGGAAAAATTAAAAATTTCAGAGCAAAGAGGGATTTATATGCTGAATTTTAGCTTCTTGAATTTCGTGTTTTACCAATTCAAACTGTTGGCCTGATGAGTTAGGGTGTGTAGGCTATCTAATTGAGGAGACTCTTGCAGGAAATCAAATTGTTGAGAGCATTCATGGGAATGCCTAAAGTAGAATGTAACCAATTAGTATCACCTAGCAATTTTTGCAAATCATTTAAAGTATTAATTTTATCTCTTCTATCTGAAACTTTTAAGATTGAATAGATTGACTGTCCATAACCACTACCAAATAGTGGATTGAAGTTGTGGTTTAAGTTTTGTTAAGAGCAATATAGAGTTCAGACAAATCAAATTGCTCTTTAAGTGATTTAAAACATGCTGCTAGCTGTTTATCAGAAAATGCAGCACAGAGAATATTATTCATATAATGAATAATATAACAATCTAGAAAATTAGTTCTTACATGTTGTATTGCTCAGGCTAGGGGCTTAGAGCCCACTGCCTTGAAATTAAGAGTCCTATGCTCTACTGACTGAGCTAGTAGGGCTGTGGCAATAAGAGTGCTGAATCCTAGCCATTAGACTACCAATGGACATCTCTGATATAATCCGTGAAGTTCTGTACCAACTTTTTCCAGCTTTTAAATTTATAGTTCCTTTTTCAGGGAACCAAGGACAAGTATCTTGAACAAAGGCTAAAAATTCTACAACCTGATGCCTTCTAACACTACTACCATTAACTTGCAACATACATTTTAACATATCTACATAGAGATCCCTTTCCTTGGATCCTGAATATTCCATGTTTTACACCTGGCTTTCATATTGCACTCCCACCTACCTTAATTGTTAAAAGCTGGTGGCTTTTAACACTGTTAATTGCCACCTCAGGAGTGGTTCCTCAACTGATGTTTAGAGTTTCTTCATACTCCAGTCCCTGTTTGGGCACCACTTGCCATGATCTGTGTGGGGAAAAGGGAACCACAGAGGAGGCAAAGGGGACTAAGAAAAACACAGACACAGGCAGAGACATAAGAGAAAGCTCGGGCCAGGTTGTTCTCTGAGCTCTGATGAAGACACTCCATCTGGCAGCAGCATGCTTATTTTATAGGGTGGGCAAAACAAGTGAGATCACAGTAATAAATCCGAAAAGCAATCTGGAAAGTACACCTCAACCAGGAAATATGCATTTTTCTCCCCCCAGGCCCATTATGGTCCCGGATGACTACCCTTGATCAATATCTTGATGATTACTCTTGAGGCAGAACTTATTCTACTATTTTTCTATTCTTCTTGAGCATGTGAATTATGAGTCACATTTAGCTTGTTTCCAGAAACCCACCAGCTCTGCAAAACTTGGGTTTACTAAAATTTTAATGCATGGGCCTCTTTGCTATAGCCTACATTTCACCTTGGTCAGATTTCTGACTCACATACTTTCTACATCAATGTACTGCACTTCCTATTCTCCCAGTGTCAGCCATAGAGTTAAAAATTCTTCCTGATTGTGAACACAGAGAGTAGTTCCTTGCATTAATATAGTTGCCTGTCACTGTGTAACGTATTCCCATTGTATTACACAACTGTTCTGGGAATTGACTTTTTTATTAAAATAATTTTATTTCTTTATCAAAGACAAAGATATTTTAGGTTTCAAAATTATTATGTTTTAGTAGAAAAATTTTCATTGAAAATAATAAGTTTATAATTTTTCTAAAGTGGCATTACTGTACTTCCATGCATGTAAATTTTCTTTTCGAAAATTTTAACAGTCACAGCTGGAGAACTCAGGGATTTTTGTCATGTATGAATGAAAGTTGTAGTTATTTTACAATCATATTTGGGTAAGAATCAGGGCCAAACACTCTGATTAAGCTGTTGTAATTCACAATGCAGAAATATTTTTTAGTTTCTCAGTCTTAGATTCAAAGGTGGTCTTGTCTAGGAAGGTTTAATAGATAAGCTCTGGTGATATTTCAAATGTGAACTATGTGTCCTCTAAATAACAGCACCCCAAGCAGGCTCTGTGTTTCTTGCTTATTTCTGGAGTTGAACAACAGCTACTACTTAGGTTTTGGTTGTCTACAGAATATCACTGGTGACTCCAACATAGTTTTCTAGTAAAACATTTTCTGTTTTCAACAAGAACTTAGATCCATGCTCCATTTATCAAGCATTTGTCATGTATGCCACCATTTTATTTAAGACAGTGCATATTTTTCTCTTATGTCGGTATTGTTATTATAAAATATTTATTAAACTTGGGACCTTAATCAAGTAAACATCCTTTCTATATAAATGTTCACAAAATATAATGAATCAAACAAAATTTTGCCATTACAGTGAATAGACATCAAGTTAATAAGTCTGTCTCAGCTCCAGTCATTGAGCACATGTCAAGAAATACTTATTTCTTTCTTCTTTCATCTATTTATTCCTGTTAGTTCCTCAGTGAACTGGAACATACCCACTCACAGTGGGAAAATCTAACTCTATTTCTTAACATACTAAATCAATAAATAATTACAGCTGGAATCACCTTACAGACAATTCCAAAAAATACTTTTAGCCAAATAATTGGGTAGCCCTTAATCCAGTAAAACTAAAAATCAATATTAACAATCACAAAACCCTATTTAACAATTTACTCAATCAGAAATAATACCCATCTGATTAATACAGTTAGATAAAAGAGAAGCAACAATTACAGAATTATCATAGGTTGGACCATTAATTTTGTGAACTCAGTCTAGAAAAAAAGGGCTACATACCGCACTGCTGAATATCACAATAGTTACTTTTGAGGTACTCCCCTTGAGAAGCTTTGAACTAATGACAGCACCTAGTCCACCTTGCTAAGCGATTTTGAAACATTTTTCAGAGCTGTCATTGTACTCAAAATCTGACAGTTATATTTACATACTTGACACCATTAACTTATGTTGGCAGCACATCACAAACAACTCGGTAAAGTGTTATTATTTGTCAGAATTTTTGGTATAACAACAGCTCAGATGGCCATTCAAGAAAAATAATTCCAAAATTGTTTTGAAAGGTCAACTAGGTGCTGGCATCAGTGCATAGCTTCCCAAAAGAAGTACTTCAAAGGTGACCATAGTAGTATTCAGCAAAGAGGTATGTAGCATTTATTCTAGGAAGAATTCCCCAAATTAACCTATCATACATGTTGACTTCCTAGTGAAGCAGCAACCAAGGCCAGACAGGAAGTCACCTCTTAACCCCTATCTGCACCTGCTTCTGGAGCTGCAATATTGTTAATTGGCATCATTGATGGTACTGAGCACATCCTGGTGGATCTTAGTAACATCTGATGTTTGTGAGAAGATCCTGGTGGTCCTTAGAAGAATGTACTTGTGCTGGGTGTCCACTTGTGATTCTGAGCTTTTGATCTTCTGTAAATCCTCATAACCCTAAGCAACCCCTATTGTGTGTGTCAAGTGTCTCATGCAACCTGGCTCTCACGTATCCTACGAGTAGGTTTGTATCTAGGTTCACACTGTTTTTTTCTTAGTGTGTTTCTTCCACAGGAATATACCTTTGTGTCCTCAACTTTCAGACTCTTCTTTTGTAGATAATACATGCTTTTGCAATCATCTCTTGAGATTGTGAATCTGCCTTTCACATATACAGCATATGTTGTTGCATGACTATTAGCTTTGTTTCTAATGAAACCTAGCCACTCCACTCTTTCTCTTGGAGTTTGGAAAAATCAGTTTATATAATAGTTACTAAATGTGAATCCAGAGCTTTTACAGGAGAGTCTCAGAGACCTTCCAGACTGTCTCAGTTCTCTCACACACTTCACATGCTGCATCTTACACTGGACACAGCGGATATGGGACTTCTTTTTTAAGAGGGCAGATACACACACACACACACACACACACACACACACACACACACACACACACAGGTTCTCAGTTTCTACATAATATTACCATATTAAAGGGTCAAAGTAAGAACCCAGCTCAACTCCAACTTTTTTTGTGGTTCCTCTGGGTTAATTTCTGAAGCCAATGGAAATTTCAAAGAATTCAAGACTGAGATTTCTTTCACAGAACTGTGAAAACAAGGCCTGGGTTGGGCAATTCAGCACATGGAGCATCCAATCTTTATCTCCTGTTTTTCTAAGTAAAAGAGGAGTGAAGCTTCTGGGGTGTTGTGGTGCTTGGTGATGCACAGGAATAAAAGAATACTTAGAGAACATGAAAGGAGCCTAGAGGAAGTGAAGAGGACAGGCCACGCAAGAAATCTGACCTCACCTCCTAGTCCATACAGAATTTTATCTGTACAAAAACAACAGAGTTTTTGGGAAGAAGCAGAAAAGAATAGTTAAATCTTTGGGGAAAAGCAGGGACAGCAAACATATTTTTGAACTTCCTTATTTGGTTTCTCATTATGTCTTATCCTGCAACTCTGCTGACTTTGGCAAATACTGTGTTCAGTCTCATTGCCACCATTGTCAGCATGTCCTCAGTTGCCCTGATTTTTGTCCAGGAACTCTGAGCTCCTTCTCTGCCCCCAAGGAGTCCCACAGTGGGTGAGGGTAATTCCTGGACTCAGAGATCCAAGAACCCTCCTTGTGAAAGCAGAGATTTTAAAGAGGCTGGTTAGTAAACATGCCATAGAGTTATTGCTATTGGTGTTAATTACTGCCATCAGTCATGTACACAAGGTTTAATTTATGAAGACATTCTGCATGTTAAGTGTTTAATGAGATTCCAGCTCAGAATAAGTATTTTGTGTTCTTGTTCACATACCAATGCAAAGAGAGGTTTAATCACCGTATTCAACATTCTGGGACTGTGGTCCAGTGGTCTCAGCTAGGGGTGCTTTACTGCATTTGCAAGATGCGGCAAGTGTCTGTTGTGCATATATAGTCTGATACTTCATTAAATCAGGGAAATAGAGTAGAAAGAAAAAATACACAATTAGAGCATTTTAACTGTGCTAAATATTTTCTGTGCTTGGCGTCTCAATCCATTTTTTCTCAATGAATTACCAACATTTATATCAAGTGACTGACATGCACACATCCTATGAATCATTACTCAACACTCTGTAGTGTGTTTCTTTACTTAAATATCACACAGTCATTATTATATACAATCTCTCGAAAAATGGCACTATTAAATCGAAAGGATCTAACCTAATAAACTGCTAACCACATTTGGCTAAAGGCCCTGCCTGGGCCAATTAATGTGCACAATTTCAGATACCCATAAATAATCTCCTTATGACTGAGAAACTGGAGGGCCATGCATTTGTGGATTTCACCTCCAGTACAACCTTGACCTTGCTGCATATTGCTGTGGTAAAATACTAAAAAGTTTCATGGCTACACTCACTTCTGAAGATTTTATTCTGCTACTTCTCTACAGAAGTCTCCTATGATCTCCAAGTAAAAATTTTGTCCATTGCAAAACCATCATAGAAAAACTGTTCTTGAACATCACTGCAAGGAAACTCATGTGTAACTCTAAATAACTAATACGGTAGTTAAACATCAAAGAGCCAATCTTTTCAGTTATATTACACCACAATTTTAAAATGTTCCAGATACTATGTAAATGTACCCCAAACTGTGTGGTTTATAAACAATAGATATTTATTTCTCACAGATCTGGAGTCGGGGAAATTCAAAGTAAGATTTCTGAAATTTTTAATGTCTGGGGAGATCCCTCTTCCTAAATGCTTGTCTTTTCACTGTAATCTAAGAGAGAAGATGGGAGCAAAAGCCTGATCAGTCATTTGTTATAACATCAATAATCTCAATTATGAGAGTTCCACCCTCATGACTCAGCAATCCTGAAGGCCCCTTTTTCTAACACCATCCCATTTAGCATTATGGTTCCATACGTGCATTTTAGAGAGACAAAATTATTTAGTCCATAGGAGAAACTAAAGGACCAATTCCTAATTTGACCCAATTGGAAAGTCACTACAATATAGCTTCTCTCATTTTTAGAAGCAGAAAGCTGACCTGAGCTTTTAAAAATAAATTGATAACCTTGGGTAATAGATAGTTTCCAACCAAGGTCTTGAATTAAGACTCCTTTCTCTGTTGTTGTTGTTGTTGTTATTGTTGTTGTTGTTGTTGATGATGATGATGATGATATAATCATTACTTTTATTTTCTGAGACATAGAATTATTTTCTACAGATAATGGTTACTTTTTTCACTCATTTTTTATAGTTTTTTAAAGAAAAAAGTTGTCAGGTTCTATTTTGTGATATTTGACACTGACATCTTAAGCTTCATTCCTCTCTTTCTGCACACATGTGGGAAATCTGATAGGAAAACATGTTTGATGAAAGTGAGAATGTGAAACCACACAGGACCTCTTTTAAGCAGGACTCTTTCTTTATTTACCACTGAACCACAATTAAAACCCTGAGCTAGTCTCCTTTTCTGACTCTATAAAACAATTTCTTTCTTGTTGATAGGCCTGACCTACTCTCAATAGTGGAGGTAATAAACATTTTAATAGTCATTGTTTGTGTAACATCATCAGCCTAGACATGTATACATAATTTCTTTGGGGTCCTGTACCTTTGCATGGTGTCAACCACTATTAGAGTCATGAGCATGGTATCAAGTCAATGACAACCACTGTGGCCCTTTCTTCTCTAGCATTGGTTTTATACACCTCATTTGCCCCAGGTCCAGTAAGAAGAAACAGTCTCTGTCAGCCATTTGTCTGGCTGCTCGCTGGCTTAGACATTGAGTTGTGTGTTCCTAAGCTGCACTGTTATATCCAGCTTAACCCCGTTATAGATTTAGAAAACTTCGATCAGAAAATATGAGGATAGTTTGGCATCTACACACAAGAGTACGTGGCCACAAGTGACTCTAGCATTTGTGTATATGAGAATGTTTTGCTACTATTATAACAAATTTCAATCATTCACATATTTGAAAGACCATGTCTTCAGTTGTCACAGAGTTCAGCTTCAGGGAGAATTGGTTTTTGGATAGGCTCTGTAGATAAAGTGTGGCTTTCAAAGGCTGGGCTGTAGCAAGAATTACCCTCAGGGGATTTCTGAACTTTTGGTTTCCCTGGGCCACATTGGAACAAGAAGAATTGTCTTGGGCCATGCAGAAAATACAATAACACTTAGCAATAACTGATGAGCTAAAAATTAAAGTCTGGGCATAATTTTCGCAATGTACTAAGAAAGTTTAGAAATTTGTGGTGGGCTGCATTCATAGCCATCTTGGACTGCTTATGTCACTTCTATGACATATTTCTCCCATCCACTACAGTTCCTTTCTGAGGGCCTGTCAATTTCAGAGATAGTAATAACCACTGGCTGTGATAGAGAATCCAGAGAAAGTGCAGCAGAAGGACAGGTCCTGCAAAACCTTCACCTGACTTTGGACAAACTCCTGCAGCTGCACCTGAGACAAGACACCTGGGGACCAAGGAAATCAGTTGCTGGCAGTCATATGCAATCACAGACCTTCCATGGACCCATGCCTAACATCGGAGACACTCACCTTGGAAGGATGTCATCAGGCAGAGCAAAAGACCCAACAGTCTCATCTTCTATACCTTAGCTCTGCCTTCCCAGGAGACCTCAGCCCTGTGTGAAAATAAGGCTGTGAGCTCCAAAATGCAAGACAGAATTTTATCATGGAGCCTGACATCTGAGACACTCACCTTGGGAAGCTGCCACCAGGCACAAGATAAGATCAAGCAGTCTCATCTTTTTTGTGAGCACAGATGTGATTTCCCCAGAGATTTCAGCCCTGTGTTGAGAAACCTGTGAGCTTTTCCAGGCCTAATGAGGGTTATATACCTGCGATGGAGAAAAATTTGCATGTGGGGCAGCCTGTTCCTTATAAGTGGGAATAGGACTGAGTTAAACTCTTCTGATTTGAGGAGGGGGTTTCAAGGGCATCTCTTCTCTTGAATTTATTCTGCATCTGAATCTGGGATGAGAGAGCATGTTATCTAAAGAGTATATTGAAACAAATGGGAAAAAAAGCCCTAGTTTTCTGAGATAAAATTGAATGCTTTACTAGTTTAGTAGATGACTAGTTTTTGAAAGTTATGGATATTTACCGTAATTATTAAAGTTAATACAATCATGTCCAGACACATTCTGACATAGATTTAATATATTCACAAAGTATTTATAAATAAAATTTAATTAATATCAAAACTTGATATCAACTTTAATTGTGTCCCAAATTAGAGACAATCTTTTCTAATATGTTAATTTGTCTCACTATTTAAAGTTCTGAGTTTTCTGTGCCATATATAAGAAGCCTTGGCTTATCTAATGTTTCACATATTCTGATCCTTTGACCATTCTGTCCTTCCACCATTGCCACTCAGTCTTGATTATTGTAGATACACAATAATCAGAAACTCTCCAAAACTAATTCAATGTAACAAAATGCTTTGGCAGGGAATAATTTATAGAGGACATTTAAAAGGACTATAGACAGAGTTGGTGTCTTCATGTCAATCATCTTTTTAGATCCTGGGAAGCAAATTTGTGATCTCAATATTTGGGTTTTTCATTCTTTTTGAAAGGAAGCTCAGGGAAACTGTGGATGTAGGCTCTAGGGT
>PVJL010012617.1:0-36251 GCA_004026885.1 Lyroderma lyra | reverse complement strand
ATGCAGCTGTGGGGGGATGCAGCTTGGGGAGAGTTAAGTCTGGGAGGGGAGGCTGGGAGGTCCCACATTGCTCCTGGTGAGGTGTCTATGTTTGGCAAGAGCTAGCACAGTCTGTAACTGTCACTCCTGCCTCAGCTTTTTGGTGGGGGTATTTGGGGAGGGGGGCTTCTCAGTGCTTCCTATTAGCCCTTCCCAGCCTCTGCCTGACACCAAAGTAACCACGGTTGACTCACTCCCCACCCCCTCCTATGCGCACTTCCCATCCACAGTGATTATCTGAGTGGGTGGAGTTCCGGCTGTTAATTAACAACAATTAATGAGTTTTTTAACTTCAATAAACCTTATCACCTTTATAATTTAGAAAGTGAATTTAATTTTTAAGGCCTCACTTCTTCCATGAGACATTCCCAGTTTTACAAGCTATTTTCACAAGCTAATTGTTCCAACAACCCAGCCTACAAAAGGTATAAAGCAGAGTGGGGAATTCCAGGGGGAGAGGTGTGCAAAGTAAATCTTAATAAATTTTGAATCATATTTTCAATGCACTGGGTGGGGTGTAGGCTTGATAATTAGGGAGAATCTTCAGTAAAGTTTCAATAAAATGACAAATTCTTTTGTAAAGAGATTACTCACTCCACTGTACCTACTCCCTACAGCTAAATTCTTATATAAAAGCCTGACTTGGAATAAGCTAGCTGAGTTTCTTAAGGCATGACACTGTCCCCCAAGGGCTTTGAAACACAAGCGTCCCTTAGGCAAGCACTCTGAGTGGGGCACTGTAACCAGATAAGGTCCTCTGGGGGTCACTTAATATCTCCGAGCTTATTTCTTTATCTGTAAAATGAGGATAATATAGCCTGTCTCCCAGAAGTGTTATTAGGGTTAAAAATAGATGCACACGCACATACACACATGCACGTACACATACACGTGTGCACACACGTGCACACATGGCATATTGGGTGTTCAATAAATGCCAACTGACACCTTTGGTAGGACCATGCTCTTCCCCAACTCCCATCTCTGTAAATCAACCCTTTCCATGGAGCCCAGCTCAAACTCCACCTCCTCAGGAAGTCTCCCCATGAATGTGGCCCGTGTTCTTCGGTGACCTACACCACCCTCGGGCACTTTAGCTGTCCCTCGCCTGGGGTAGCTTTAGCTTTCCATATTGTAATACAGTCTCCAGGACACCTCATGCTCCCTCTTCACCATCCGTACCAGGGCTCATGCCTAACTCATCCCTGTGTCCCCTCAGCACCCCGAACAATGAGGAGCACACAGCAGGAGCTTCACATGGGTTGTTTAAGTTACTCATGACAACAGTGTGGCAGACCTTGGCGTCGGCTCCCCAACATGCACTCCACCGCCGACCACCAGATAACTGTTCTAAGACAATCACAGGATTTTTGGTATACTGGCCACACGGTAGTTTAAAATGTGTCCACAGAAATTTTTCAACCCCGTCTCAACCTTCCACAGAAGCCTGACCCCTTCCTGCGCACTCAGTGATTCACTCCTAATGAATGGAACTTGGCAGGCGTCACAGCCTGTGACTTCTGAGATAAGATCAACAAAAGCGCTGCGGCTTCCCTCTCGGGTCACCTACTCTGGTGGAAGCCAGCTGCCACGACAGGAGGACACTTGGGTCACCCGCGGAGAGGGTCTCAGAGTTACGAACAAACGAGGCCTCCTGCCACACGAGTAAGCCACCTTGGCGGGAGGTCCTCCAGCCCTGTGCGTCCTGTACCTGATTGCAGCCCTGGCCAGTCCACCGACCACGGCCTTGCTCCTGAATTCCTGACGCACAGAATCTGTGAGACACAAGTTCTGCTGTTTCACACCGCTCAGTGGAGGGGTTATTTGTTACGCAGCAGTAACTAACGTGCGTGCCATCGGTACCTAGCTCAGGAACTTAATGTAATCCCGGACAATACACGGAGAGAGAGGGGGCTCTGGGGAAGGCTCTTACTGACCCTAAGGGACCATAGGATGGTCGAGTCTCGCTTCTGCTATAAGATGTTTGTGTCTGGATGTGATGCCCCAGCCCTCAGAAATCCTTTTGGTACGTGCCTGTGAGTGTAAGGTAGAGAGAAGAAAAGAAGCTCGGTTCTCGATGATGACACTGCACCACTGAACCCACCAATCCCAAATCCTGGTCTACTTCATTCAGCTCCTGTAAGATAATAAACTTATACAAATCCATTGTATAAGCTACCTTGAGTCCAAGTTCTCTTCCTGCTGATAAAGGCATCCCAACTCATTCAAAGAGCGACATTTAATGGGCTCCCTGGTCCTTACAATGGGCCCCTGCCACTGCCCACAGATCACTTCTAACCTCTCCAGGATCCTACAATTTATGGATTAACATCCCTCCATTAAAGATGAGGACGGAAGCTCAAAGAGGTTAAATAACTTGTCCCAGGACACGGCTGAGAGGCACAGCTGGGATGTAGGACATACCTGGTGAACTCAGCGTCCATGTTCATTCCCACACGCCACACTGGTGAGCAGATCAGTGTGTTAAGAGAGCTCCTAGGATAAGTGCCAACTGCTTATCTTTGTGTAGAGCCCAATATTGCCCTCTGCCGCGTAGCCTCCCGAAGCTCGACAGACCTTCACGTGATTTTCCATTGCTCACTATGTAAGGTATTACTTCCCAATATCCTACAAAGACACCATCAAACTCCACTTATCTCAGCTGGGGACGCTTCTGCCACCACTCCAGCCCACCGTGAAGGCTCCCTGCTGCGAACCCCCACTGTACTGATAAGCAGAACTACACAGTTTAGTGCTAAAGGGTTTTCAAATTGTCTCAATCACCCTAACCTGCCCCCATCAGCCAGCTGTTTCCTAAGATCTAATTCCTGTGCCAAACGCTCTTCTCGTTCCGCCCTCGAGTCTAGGTGGCAAAATATTAGGCATCATGTGGACGTTTACTACATACTTTCCCAGTCAGGTCAATGGAAAGGGCTCACAATTATTTTTGAAACCACGTGTATATGGCTTTTTCCTGTACTGAGAAGTCTGACTTGGCTGTCTTCCTTCATGCCTTTCCCCAGTCCTTGTGAAGTCTTTCCTAATGCCACCGCCAAGCCCCCACTCTAAGTCGCCCCTCTCGTGAGCTCTCAGTGTGCTCTGAACATATCCTTAGGAAAACAAGCCTCCTATGGCTTTAAGGTCATCCGCTCCCGAAAAGCTCTTGGGGAATCAGGTAGGTGGACCTGCTCCACTTCCCCAAGGGCCAATGGCTGGTATTCAGTAGGTGCTTAATGAATGCTGATGGAATGGATGAACACATTGATCCTTCAAATGACAGTCAATGTCTGTAACAGTGATCACAGGTCTCAGCCCACCACGTTGCAATGAAATGTCTGAGACTGGCTCCTCTGTGCGACTGTGACTTTCCAAGGGCAAGGAATGGCTTCTTTTCACCACTGTGCCTCTAACATCAAACACAGGGCCCAAGACAGGCATTCAAATACCTGCATGTAAGTGTGTGAAGACTGCTATCTGTTTAGTTAAGCATTAAATAGGTTACTGCTCCTCATTCAATAGCCAATGAATTATTGAACAATACAAAGAAACGGGTCTTGAATTAAACATTTACTATACATAATCACTTGGCAGAAAACGGTTCAAAAAGAACTCCTTTTTAAAAAAAAGTTGTGAGGGAAAATTAGTTGATGTCATAGGCTTTTTCGAGTTGCTGATAGCTTCCTGCCAACTGGCCAAAGCCTTCCTTGGTGACTTGTACTACCAGGCTGCAGACCTGACTCAAGGATTTCTGCTAAGGTTTACCTATGAAGATGTACCCTGGGAGCTCAAAACTACAAAGGGGCACCTTTAAAAATACAGATACCTTTGTGCTCACCAATGTCACCCCAGTAAGTTTAACCACAAAAAAAAATATATAGAGAGACCCTCTCCCAGGAAATCATTATTTCCTTCCCCCCAAAAGAAGCAAGTTAAAAATGCCGTTCCTTCCCCATATGTGTACTAGGGGTCTCTGGCTAGTTCACCTCCTGGGCACAGCAAGCCCATCTCAGGCCTCCTAGAAACTGGTCCGCACCACCCAAGCTGCAGAAGGGGGAGGTTCAAAGTGGGACACAGCGTCACCATCAATTAATCCTGACTGATCTCCTGCCAGAGGTGACGTCCTCTCCTCAGGGGCTGGCAGCAAGCCTGATGGAGATAAGAAATGCCAGACTGGGTCAGACCAATGGCCCATTCAGGCCATGGAACGGTCTGACAGAGGCATCCAGGGACGTTCTACAGGAAGGAGTGGCATGTGTCTCCTATGACATCAGTCATCAAAAACGTGTGAATTCCTTCTGGAGCAGATTTTCTTACGGACCCCTCCAACTTCTCTGTCCCACCTCTTCCATGCTGATTCAGGTGTCTACCCGCCCCCATAAAGCTCACGATTAAATCCTTTTTGCCCTACAGCCAGGTTTTCAACCTCGGCACTAGTGACATTTTGGATCATATAATTCTTTGCTGTGGGGACTGTCCTGTATATTGTATGATATTCTGTAGCATTCCACGGCTCCAACATGCTAAATACTAGTAGTAGCCTCCTCATACCCAGTTACGACAACCAAAAATATCTCCACACGTTGCCCAAAGGGGCAAGGGAGACAAAATTGTTCCCAGTTGAGATCTACTACTCCAAGCGAACATGGTAGCCCCATTACCTTAGCCACTGATTAAGCATGTGATCCAGTTCTGACCAGTGAGACATGAGGGGAAGCCACCTTGAAGACTTCTGAGATATGTTTGTTTGTTGGTTGGTTTGCCCTAAGAACACTTGTCTCCTGAGAAGACACAAAATAGAAGGTCCCTCTTCTTTCTCTGGTTGCTGAGATGTCTAGATCTCACACCTGAAACTGCAGTGCACATCTTGTAACCATCCTGAAGATGCAGCTAATGAAAAGGATAAAAAAGTTATTTTTTTAAAAACCATGGCTCCCCAGTTGATTTAACCAACCCTAAGGCCACTACTCCTCAAGATTTTTTTTGTTACATAGAGATGATCGATGTCCTTATTGATGAAACAAATTTGAGTTGCGATTTTGCTCCTTGCAGCCAAAAGCATCCTAACAGATATACCTTTCTGTCTTCTCTATAACAAACCTATTTTGCCACTCCACTCATAAGATCAAACATCACCTTTAAATGCATTCAGAAGCCATGCTGGATAGTTTAAAGAGCCCTGGGTTCTGAGTTAGACAAAGCTAAGTTCAAGCAGAAGCTACACACACACACACACACACACACACATATCATCTTTAGAGTCACTTAATTTCTCTTATCTCTAAGAATAGCTATACCATTAATTCTGCGCTCCGTGAGGATTTCATGATGGCCAAATGAGATTATGTGTATGGAAATGTTTGGTGAACTCCACACTCTTCCTGAGTATCACTTTATTTTCAGTCCCTACCACCTTTTAAAGAGTGGCACGTCTCCACACTCACCACCCACTACTCAGACATTTATTAAGCCAGAAAACGAACTGTGTAGATCAGTTTCTCAACCTTGGCACTGTTGACATTTTAGGCTGGATAATTCTTTGTTGTGGAAGGCTTTCCTATGCATTGTAGGAAATTTAGCAGCATTCCTGGCCTCTTCCCACTAGATGCTGGTAGCACCCCCTCCCTAAGTCATGACAATCAAACTGTCTCCAGACATTGCCAAATGGGGGACATTTGTCCCTGAAGGACAAAATTGCCCCTTCTTGAAAACCACTGCAGTAGATAATAAAGATATGATGTCTGACAATTAAGTTCGCCAACTTGCCACCATACGCTTACGTTAGCAGCACTGTACAAACAACTCGGGAAGGTTTGTTTTATAACCTTGGTGTATCTGTGTCTCACAGCTGTGTTTGTGTTGGCATGTGATGGTGTCTTGCTGACAGGCATTCATGATTGTTGTTGGGTGTTTTTGTGCGCAGTTGCAAGAATATCGGAACTTGAAATAGAGCAATGAACAAACATTAAATTTCTTGTTAAACTTGGCAAGAGTGGAAGTGAAATCAGGGACATGTTAGTCCAAGTTTATGGGGATAATGCCATGAAGAAAACGGCAGTGTACAAATGGAGTAAATGTTTTTCTGAGGGGAGAGAAAGTGTCACTGATGAAGAGAGGTCAGGGCAGCAAGTAATGAGCAGAACTGATGAAAACATTGCAAAAATTCATCATATTGTGCGGCAAAATCATCGGCTGACTGTGAGAGCATAGCAGACCAAGTAAACGTTGATATGAGAAACAGGAAAATCTTCACTGAAAATCTTGACCTGAGAAAGGTGTGTGCAAAAACAGAAGGAGCTCACCCATGAACAAATAAGCATAGGAGAGTTTCCCAAGACCTTTTGGAGAGGCAAGATGATGTTTTGGGCCGTGTTATCAGTGGTGATGAAACATGTGTGTGCCAATACGACCCTGAAACGAAGTGTCCAAGTGCACAATGGAAGTCAGCCAGTTCTCCACGACCAAAAGTGTTCCATAGGTCCAAATCAAGAGTCAAAATGATGTTGCTAACCTTTTTGGATACAGAGCGATTGTTCATTATGAATTTCTACCAACTGAACAAACAGTTAACCAAGTTTACTATTTGAAAGTGCTGAAAAGGCTGCGTGAAAAAGTTCACAAAAACAACCTTAACTTTTTGCCAACAACTTACCTCATGGCTCTTGTATCATGACAGTGACCAGCTCACACAGCACTGTCTGTGAGGGAGTTTTAAGCCAATAAACAAATAACTGTATTGATCTACTCATCTGATCTGCCCCCCCCCAATGACTTTTTTCTTTATCCAAAGACAAAGGCAATATTGAAAGGCAAACATTTAGATGACATTCAGGACATCAATGGTCATACGACAACAGTTCTGATGGCTGTTCCAGAAAAAGACTTCCAAAATTGCTTTGAAGGGTGGACTAGGCACTGGCATCGGTGCATAGCTTCCCAAGGGGAGTACTTCGAAGGTGACTGCGGTGATATTCAGTGGTGAGGTGTGTAGCACATTTTCTAGAATGAGTTCATGAACTTAATTGTCAGACCTCGTATAATATAGAGATAAAAAGATTTGTTGCTAGAACCTCAAGGAACCGCAATGTAGTTTTTGTGTAAAACACTATTTACTTTTATATCATAAAATTACCACAACCATTATTTGGTGGCAGATAGATCAGAGATCTAGATTCAAATGCAAACTCCACTCTCTATAGCTTGGAAACATTATTGCCTCAACCTCAGTTACCTCTACCAGAACAGTGCAGCTATGAAGCCTACCTCTCTGCATCATTCCCAGACTTAAGATCCTGAGTGCAAAACACCTAACGAAATGCCTCATATAAAATCAGAACTTCATACAGTCACGTGCCGCACAACACCTGTCAACAACAGACTGCGTACAACAGGGTGGTGCACCACACAGAGGAGGTGTGTGGTAGGCTGTAGCATCTAGGTCTGTGCTAGTGCTCTCTATGATGTGCGCACAGTGACAAAATCACCTCACAATGCATTTCTCAGAAGCTACCCCGATTGTTAAATAGTGCACTACTACATATTGGCTTTGCTTATTACTGTGTTCAAAAATTCGTTTAAAAATTGTTATCTGGTTTTAGGAATGAGGGCCTCAGTTCCTGTTAACTTTCTTCATGTTCCATGATTTCACAGACTTGAGTGTCACACATGACATAGTTTTGAGGGTGCTCCACCCAAATCCCCTCAGATCTTCTTACCATTTCTGTAAGGCCAGCGTGACTTCCAACACCCAGCACCCACATCTTCATCCGGGAGCAACTCTGCCGATAGCGGGCCCCACACTGCCCAGACACTTGTGACCCACCTGCACCCTCCATCCGGGAACAGCCTTTAACTGATGATGAATGAAGATGGGGGCGTAAATACCCCGGCTCCCACATTCCCTGGCAGGGATGAATTTCAGGCACATGTCTGACATCGATTCCCGGAGCTTTCCTGCACGATTAGCTTTCAGGCGCCCACAGTGGTACCTGGCTCAGTAACACGCCTCGTACCAGAGGCCTCTCCCTCCTTAGGTCACCTCTCCTCTCCCCTGCTGGCACCTCAGCGTGCCCCCGATCCACCAGGTGTGCTCACTCTTCAGTCAGGGAAACCCAAGTGAGATACTTCCCCTTTAGTTTAGTGATTAAGATTCTAGACTCCGGAGCGGTACTGCCTGGTTAGAATCCCATGTCCAACATGCAATACTTTTGTAGCTCAGGCAAGTTACTTAGCCTCTCTATGACTCAGTTTCCTTTATATAAAATGGAGCTAATAATACATACTTCACAAAGTTATTGTGAGGACTAAATGAGATTTTATTTGTTAAATACTTAAAGTCGTGCTTGATACCTAGTAAGCCCCACGTGAGAAATCATTCCTTTACTCTCCTTCATAACGAATCCCAGTCTCCTGGGCAGCCTGGGTCAAGTTTCTAGTACTTGGGGTTGCTGCCCAGCATCTCAAGCCAGAACATTAGGAATTGTTTGGGAATGTAATTTCTAAACAGTCAATAGCAAGAAGGAAACTTCTCCCACCTGCCCCAAGCACACTCCCAGCCTTCGCTGAGGAAGACATATGTAGGAACTTGTTGCTTGCAAACTGCCTGGATTTCTGAATTTGAATTATAATTAACACTCAGGAAATGTGTCTGGGTAGGTCTGCATCTGCGGAATAATCCCTCTGTCCTGGGGAATGGACCAGAGATATCAGAGCCCCCAAGCGCTGACATTCCCAGCCTTGCGCCCTGCAGAAATGCGCAGTCAGTCCCCAGGCCATGAAATGAGTGAGCACTAGTCCATCCTGCAGGACAACCACACCCGCCACACCCGGCCTCTCCTGGGCGGGTGCTCTGAGTAGCTCACAATGCCTCCGTGTGCAGAAAGGATTTCTTTCCCCAATTCCGCCCTCCAATTCAACCTTGCAGGGTTTCCATTACCCCAAACCGTCCCACATCACAGTTGGGATCTCAATGCAAGCTCCTGGGCCAAGTTCTACAGGCCTGTTCCCTGCTGACAGAGAGGAGCAGCACAGGGAGACTTCTCTGGCCTCAGCCCCTACCTGTCCCATATTCTTGCATCAGAAACTTACTTTCCCTGATATGAACTACTTGTTTCCTAGTTGTTGCTACTCCAAAAGAGAGCCAAAGAAAAGGAAGACCTGTAACAGAATTTTAATTTCCTGGTATGTCTCACTCCATACTGAAACAGCCCTTCCAGAGCTGAGTGCCTCTTGGCAAAAGCCTAATGAATTTCGGTGACTGTTACCCTCCAGAAAGACCCGGATTTTGTTTTATTGGTGATGGGGTGACAACAAGGGGATGGAGTGCCTCCAGAGGAACGCAGCCCAGCTTTTACAGATCCTGATGTTAACCTAGGAAGGCCCACTTTGGACCCTGGTCTTTCAGAACACGTAACTTGTATAAGATAATAAAACGTGTCACTTTAAGCTACTACATTTTGGATCATTTGCTATAGCACCGAGAGGAAACTGACATATCCATTACCCAGATGAGGAGCCAAGACTTGGGATCATGTCCCAGGTCCCACAGGTAGTTAAATAGTTCAGCACAGATATAAACACGATCAGCCTAACTCCAGAGCTTTCCCTCTTAACTTCCATGCACAGTCAGTCGGAGCTTGGTGTACTGGTTAGATAAAAAGAAACAGACTAACACTCGGCTCCCGGGGTGTTGGTACTTTTATACCATGATCCATCACTCTGCAATCATTTCAGTCCTACTGCTATGCACTTTGGGGCATACTTTTGCCTCTGCATGGCATTCCCACCTCCAGTTCAAATGACTACAGTCAGCAGTGCAAATGCACAGCTAAGAGCAAGACACTGCTCCAAATGGATCTCAGAGTAGAGTAGAGCAGACAGAGTCATACATGAGACACAATAAAGCACACAGGGAAGGTAACGTCCATGGGTGCAGGATATTGCCTTTTTATAGGTGTATCCCCATAGCCTATATCAGTGCCTGACACGTAGCAGGTGCTCAATAAATATTTGTTGAATGAACAATGTGTGAGTAGTTATCTCGAAGTATTTTTTAATGCTTTGGTCATTTTTATTGCAAAGGGCTTTCTTTCCAGCAAGCCCTTTTATTTTTCTTTTATAATTGCGAGTTTCAAAATAGTATGTAATCATCAACCTCCAACACTGTTTTGTTCTTGGTAGTCAACCTGGAATGATCGTAAAGCACAGCAAGACTGAGGACATGAAATTCGCAGAGTCTGTTCTCTGTCTTCCCCTCTGTGTTTACAGAGGGGACCTCAACATAGCAAGGTCAGTTTGGATAGGCAGAAGTTCAATCGAGGTTCCCTAAGCCCTTGGGGCTAACTCCCCACCCCCAGCTTTCTGAGGTATAATGGACAAATAAAATTGTATATATCTAAACTATAACATGTGATGAGATTTGCTATACCAGGACTGTCTGGAAAAAAATCCAGCCACAAGTACCCCCCCTATTTTTCATATTACATGGCTGGATACTTTCCGGACAGCCCTCGTATGTGATATTGTGAAATGATTACCACAATCAAGTTCATTAATCCCTCTATCATTTCATAGAGTTACCTTTTCTTTTTCTTCTTGGTGAGAATGCCTAAGATCTACTTTTAGCAAATTTCAAGTGTACAATACAGTATGAACTAGTCACCATGCTGTTCGTTAGGTCCTCAGAACAGTTCATCTTCTAACTGAAAGTTTGTCCCTTTGACCAACATATTCCTTCCCCCCCCCACCCCCCACTTTGTAGCCCCTGGACACCACAATTCTACTCTCTGTTCTATGCATTCATATTGTAAGTCCATAAGTGCAACTTCTGTTTTTGTTTAGGTTCCATATGTAAGTGATACCAGACAGAATATTTTTCTTTCTCCATTATTGCACTTAGCATAATGCCCTCCAGGTTCACCCACCAAAGTGTTTTTTAAAGTGCTCTAGGCATACAAAGCTGGAGGGGAGTGATTCTGCCTTGCATGTACATGTGGCTGGGGGCACAGGAAGGGGAGATATCAAAAAACAGACCATTTGAATTGAACTTTGCAAGATTCCTACGAGTTGTGAAGCAGAAAGGGCATCCCAGACAGGGGAACAGTGAGAGCCAGAGCCAGGAAATGAAAAAAAAAATACTAGAATGGGAAAATACCAGAGAAAGGAGAACATTCCCAGGCAGTTCACTCAGAAGATGGGGAGGAGGACTGACCAGGTCCTATGTGACCTGCGGGGCTGACCGACCCTGCAAGCCCTGGGGGGGGCCAGCTCAGATGTGCAAGGACGAGGGTGACGTAGTTAAATAGGAATCCTGCAACTACACTTGCAGCAATGTGGACACCATAATGATGCATTTTGACAGATTGCTGTCAATTGCTAAAAACAAACAACAAACAAACCAACCAACCCCCCACATACTTTTGTTTGTGCTGCGAGATCCCAAGGTACCTGTTTTACTGAAGACTTCAGAAGGAAACTACAGAAATGTAATTCACTTGAAAGATAACTCCCGAAAGGGCCAGGATCAAGGCCAGAAGACGTCACACATGCTGAAAGCAATTCCAGAGGTTATAAAATCTTACTTGGAGGAAAATAAGAAATGATAATCCTAATGATAGGTGTTTTCTTTTGATAATTTAAGTATTCCCCATTTGGAATAGGAGAGAAGAGGAAACTAATTTTCAAAGAGCCTATCATGTTTCATTTTCCCCTTAAGACCTGTGAGGTGGATGCAGGTATCACCACTTTACAGTTAAGAAGACTAAGGATCCATATGTAATTCTTGCTAACAGATGTCACCCCAATAAGTCTAACAATAAAACTAAATTTAAAAATTAAAAAAAAGAAGACTAAGGATCCACTGTGGAAAACAGTATGGAGGTTCCTCAAAAATTTAAAGTACAACTACTATATGACCTAGCAATTCCACTGCTGGGTATACATCCAAAAGAAATGGAAACAGGGTATCAAAGAGATACATGCACGCCCACGTTCATTGTAATATTATTCACAATAGCTAAGACATGGAAACAACCTATATATCCATCAACAGATGAATGGATAAAGAAGATATGATAATATATATAGCTTATAAAATATGATACACAAGGGCTATCTGGAAAGTATCCAGCCATTTAATATGAAAAATGGAGGCAGTTTTTTCCAGACAGCCCTCATATATATGATATAGATACAGATACAGATAGATAGATAGATAGATAGATAGATAGATAGATAGATAGAAAATCACATTTTGCTGAGAAAGAAGGAAATCCTGCCATTGGTGACAACATGGATGCACCTTGAGGACACTGTGCTAAGTGAGATAAGTCACACAGAGAAAGACAAATACTATATGATCTCATTTTTATGTGGAGTCTCAAAACAGCTGAACTCATAAAAACAGAGAGTAGAACGGTGGTTACGAGGGGCTTGGGGGTGGGGGAAATGGGGAGATATTGTTTAAGGGTACGAATTTGCAGCCAGTAAATGAGTAAGTCCTGGAGATCAAATGAACAGCAAAGGTAATCATAGACATCAACATTGTACTGCAAACTTCAAAGTTGCTAAGAGACTAGATCTTAACTGTTTCCATCACACACACAAAAAAGATAATTAATGTGAGGTGATAGAGGTGTTCGTTAATGCTACTGTGGAAATCATATTGCAATACATAAATGTACCAAACCAACACATTATAGACCTTAAATTGCCATAAAGTTATATAGCAATTACATCTCAACAAAAAAAAAAAGAAGAAAACTTAGGCGGTTGAGCCACGTGTACCAGGTTGGAGCTGGAATTTGAACCTCTAATAATGAGGCTGGTGCTCTTGCCATAGCTATAGTTATCTGTCACATTCAAAATATCAAAAAAAGAAAACTTATAAAGCACTTAGGAATGTCAACCAAGATATATGAGACAGTTATGGAGAAGTTTTATACTACACTGACTATCTTAAAATATGACCCAAATAAATGAAAAAGCTACACCATTTCATGAATTAAAAGATTCCTTATCAAATATTGATTTTATCTAAATTAATCTATAAATTCAATAGAACTTTAATCAATCAGTGGACTCAGTGGACTTTTTTATAGAATATGACAAGCTGAGTACAAAGTTTATACCTAAGGATAAAGGCCCATACAGAGAAAAGAAAATTGCAATAAGATAAACAGGCAGAAGGATTTATCTTCTCAGAAATCAAATATTATAAAGCTACATTAATGCAAAAAAACCAGCATGAAAAGCATGAGGATAAACAAGTAGTTCAATGGAACAAAACAGAGAACCCAGAAAGAATAGTATCACTGAGATGTTATTGCAAATTTGTGAGAAAATAATGAGATAGTCAACAAACAGTGCTGAAGTAATTGGCTCTCCACGTGAAAAGTAAATAAAATTATATTCCTATTTCACAACACATACAAAAGATATTCCAG
Organism: Lyroderma lyra; assembly: GCA_004026885.1. Classification (NCBI taxonomy): domain Eukaryota; kingdom Metazoa; phylum Chordata; class Mammalia; order Chiroptera; family Megadermatidae; genus Lyroderma; species Lyroderma lyra. The sequence goes on along the minus strand of PVJL010012617.1, from coordinate 22,773 downwards.
ATGGTAGAAATATCTAAATGTGAAAGGCAAAACTTTAAATTTTAAAGGATCTATCTTTCTGTCATTGGGTTAGGGAATGGGTTGTTTTAAAAGATGAAGAAAGCAAAATCCACTAAGAAAAAGTTGGACACGTTATCATGTGTTAAAATTCTTTTTGCTTTTTTGTTATGAGACCCTATAGTTAAATTTAAAAGACAAATCAAAACCTAGGACAAAGAATTCTGCAATACTTTCAGTACATTCAAAAATTAGTATCCATGATATAGAAAAAATACACATCCATCAATAAGAAAAAATAATCATCCCAATAGAAAAAACCCCAATGGCCAGAAAAATATGTTCAATTTCCCAAGAAATAAGATAAATGCTAATTGAGAACAATGGTAAGATTCCATTTCACAAGACCAATAATACCAAGTACTTAAGAGGAATAAGAGAAAGTTGTGTCTTTCATTCTTTGCTTGGAACAGAAACTGGCTCAGTCATTTTGCAGCCTTTAGTGATGTTCAGTGATATCTAACCCATACCCTATATGACTCAGAAACTCTACTTCCCAGTATATATTCTTGAGAGAATCACTTATACAAGGATATTCACTGGTTCACTGTTTATAATAAAAAGGTGACCATCATTTAGTTCCCAGATAGAAAAAGTTTTTTATACATTTGTACTAGAAATACAGTAGAGCAGTTAAATCAACCAGAGCTAAACATAGATGAATCGCAATATATTATTGAATAAAAAATAAAGTTGCAGAAGGATACATCAATAATATTCTTTCTAAAAAGCTCAAAAACACTCACACCACATATACTTTACATTTGTATGTGGCTGTAGAAAAACAAGTTTGTTAGCTTCAGGTTAGTGGTTTCCTCTGACGAGGGATGAAATGAGGGTGGCAGAATTTAACAATGTCTCTACTTATACTTTAAAAATCTGAAATAAATGTGAACAAAATGTTAACACGTTAAACCTGAAGAGTTGGTACAGGGCTGTTTGTTATTTTATTTTCTGTATGTCCAAAATATTCTAGCATTTATAAATCTTTTCTTTGTAAAGAGAAAAAGAAAAGTTTTCAAGCACAATGAAATGACTGCCTCTCTGAGACTTCTGAGATCATCGGAGCTACCTGGAGTAATGCTAAGGATGCTCTGAGCTGACAAAGCATCTGAGATCTTTGTCAACTTATGAAGCTAATCCATCTGGTACTAACCTGCAAACCTCCTATTAAAAGAGCACCAACAAACTCAATCACTTAAATAGACAACACCAGAACAGGTCCTTTTAAATTCAACTAAGCCCTTCTTTAGACAAATAAAACAAAATCTTCAACACAAGCCAAGAGCCAAACTTTAGAATCACCAGTATTACAACATTAACCCCTGTCCAATGTAAAATAATGAAAGCAAGTGTGCATGCCTACATCACACGTAAGATTTTAAATATACTGAGATATGAAATAGTGATGTGTATATGTATATTTTTTAAGTTCCTAAACAGCGGGAATTAAACCCAACATGTAATTTCTTTCTCAGAGTTGTTTCAGACACCAGTAGCACATTCCTGGCTAGACACAGATCCAGATTGGACAAGTGAATTCACACATACACACATCTCATCTAGATATTCACAGCCTAGGACAGCTGTCAGTAGCTACTCCAGTGAACAGCATTTCTGAATGCAGACAAAACCAAACAAATATTTAATATGTGCTTTTTAAATGCAAAGTGCCATGCTAGGTAATAAAGAGAAGACAAACATATTAATAAATGCCATGAATTCTACTATGAAGAAGTTTATGAGCTCACAGAGTCAAACATACATCTATCCAACCAGTCAAACATTCATCCCTCTCCTTATTTACCCTCCTACCAATCCAACTTTCCACCCTCTATCCATTCCACTCTACAGGACTTTCCTGCACAACCATCCCTGTGGGTTGCCTAATGCCCCCTCAAAATTCATGTCCACCCAGAACCTCAGAATATGATCTTATTTTGAAATAGGGTGATTGTAGATGTAATCAGTTAAGATGAAGTCATACTGGATTAGACTGGTGCCAATGACTGGTGCCCAAATAAGAGGAAAAAACAAAGACACAGAGGAACGCACAAGAAAATGTCATTTAACTATGTCAGAGATTGGAGGGATGCATCCACAAGACAAGGAATGCCAAGAACTGCTGGCAACCACAAGAAGCTAGAAGAAGCCAGAGAGGATCCTCCAAAAAAGAGCACAGTCCTGCCAACATCTTGATTCTGGACTTCTAACCTCCAGGATTCTGGTACAATAACTCTTTGTTGTTTTCAGCCACCAAATTTGTAATATGTTGTTTAGGTAGCCCTAGGAAACTCACACACCATTCTTCTCATCAAACATTCTCTCTACCTTTCCAACCCCCAACCAGCAATCCTTCCAACTATCCAAACCTACACTCATCTACCCCATCCACCATTTATTCATTCATTCCATTTATCCATTTATTCATCCACCCACCCACACACCATTCATTCCACCAATTCACCACTATTCCATCCACCCACTATTCATTCTATCATTCTTCCATCTATCCATCTATCCCCCATTCCATCCATCCACGCATCCACCCACCATTTATCCCACCTATTTATCAATCGTCCATCTATCTACTTTTCATTCCATTCACCCATCCATCCAACCATCCAACCATCCATCCATCCATCCATCCATAGTGTATTGAGGGTCTATATACCAGGCACTCAGGCCTTTCTGGTTTAAAAGTCCTGGAGCCTCAACCAGATGATGAGAAAAATACCCATGCTCTCTTCCCTGATGGACAGATGGACATTAAACAAACAACCATACAAATAAATATATATTTATAATCTGTGCTGAATTCTCTGAAGGAAAAGTCTCAGCTGCAGGAGCCAGGGCACTAATTATAATCAAGAAGGTCTTCATGAGTTGGAAAAATAATACAAACTCAAAAAATGAAACATCACCTCACAAAGGGGTTTAATGTAGGCTCAGGGGTATAGTGGGTTTGTCAAATAAATGAGTAAGCGCTATACAGTCTCAGAGGACCAGGAGCCCATCGTGGGCTGCAAAGGTTTCTTGGAGAACCATCTGTCTGGATACTGAAGGATAAATGAGATTTAAGTAATTGGGGAGGGGGGAGGGGGAATGTCCCTAGTTTTAGGGTGGTCCTCAATAAATAAAAGTGCAGGAGTCATTCATTCATTCCAAGGGATTTGACTTCTTTGTGGTAAGGACCGCTTAGACAGGCTAGTGAAGCCTTCAGATTCCTTCTCAGAACAAAGGTGTTAAATGACATGTTCAATTCCACATATTAAAAATGACATGTTAAATGACTTTAAATATACAAAAGGAACTAAGTATATCAAAATACAGCCATAATAATTTTTAAAAAATAAATCTGTGCTATGTATTTAAGTCTATATCATGTTAAATAACAAGATCTATGCTATGTCTACTAACTATAAGTCATTCAAAGTGGTTTAATGAAAGTACACAATAATTCTAAGATACCTGCAACAATGGTAATTTGATATGAAAAGGTAAGTGATTTGGTTGAAAGAAATCAGAGAACTTCTAATATTACTGTGGTTTGTTGCTACCATTCAAAATGAGAGGAAATGAAAATTTCAGTTAGACATGAATAAAAAATAGGTAATTTCTCCCACAAAGTTTACAGACCACTGAATTCTTTCCACACACCCCTAGGGGGCCCAAGAACCCCAGGTTAAAAAACTTGATTCCTGTGTTTAGGTATTTATGCACTGACCCATTCATTTATTCACTCAGTCATTTATGACATGCTTGACATTGTAGTGGAGTGCTGCGAACACACTGGGCCGAAAGGACAGATGTGGTCTCTGCCTGAGCAAGCTTCTTGTCCTCGTGGGCAGGAATGCAATCAGGAAGCAGGCAGACGAACGAGACGGTTACAGACTGTGAATACTGCTGGGAAGGGAATCCGTGGGGTGACATGCTAGAGATAAACTGTGGTGGGGAGACAGGAAGCGAACGTGGTGTGGGAACCCATGGGGAGCAAGCCGTGGAGAAGCTGGGCAACCACAAGGCAGGACGGGCAAATCAGAGCACCAAGGCCTGAGACAGGAGACGAGCTTGGCTAAAGAAGAGGCTCATGTGGCTGAAGACAGCCACAGGAGAGGCTGAAGACTAAAATAAAGATGGTGCGGCTGCTAGATTAAGCTGGAACTCACAGACCGTGGAAACGGGTCTGGGTTATACTTTCCTGCAGTTCATGGGTGGCTACCGAGGTAGCTCAGGTAGCAGAGTAACAGAATATGGTTCTAAAAGATTTCTTTGGATGCTGACTGGAGAATCGGTTGTAGCAGAGGAAAAGATAATTGGCCAACTCAGAGGCCACTGCATTCATCTAAGTGGGAGGCAGTGGTGGCTTAGGCCAGGGCCAGGGTCAAGGTGAGGTGAGCGAGGCACCAGCGGTACAAACTTGAAGGACGCTCTCAGGGCTACGCCTATGCAGGGCTCAGTCAGCCCGGCTTGCTCTGGTGGTGGCGGGAGAAGGACGTGGGCAGTTTGAAGATACATTTTGGAGATAATGAGCAAGACAGAAAAGAAATTATTCTGAAAATGTCTAAAGTTCAGAAGTGAGTAATAATTTTTAGAAAGAAGTTTATGCAACACATCACAGGGGGCCTTTCATAAAGGAGAAAGGACTTTTGACTTTCTCCTGCAGCTAATGAAGAGTCATAGAATTAAATAAAATTATGTACGCCGTCCTGACAAAAGACCGGGGAGCTTTGGCAGCCATCTTGAACCATGAAGCGACTTCACTGATGCAAAACATGTGCTTAGGAAGAGACAGAAATACAGAAGGAGCCTAGGTCTAGGAGGACACCATGCCAGCCCTGAGCCGCCTCCCTCCAGACTACTCCAATCCAGGAGGAAATAAACTTCTCTTTTGTTTTAGCAACTGATTCCAGGACTGTCTACTGGCAAATACAATTCCTAACCAATTGGGAGTTGCAGGAACCTGCCCACAATTCTTACAAAAATCCAAATGAATAGATTCCTCTATATTCATTTCCACTCTGATTTAAATACAGTCATATGTGTGTCGCACTTGGGTTGACTGGGTGCCATCAAAAGGAGAGTTTTCTCCCTTGTTGCTTCTGAAAAAGACTCTCAAACCCACAGTGAAATAACTCTGGGGCAGAGAGAAGTGGTGTGACATTATATAATATGTCATTATAAACTTCTAAGTGCCTCTTTTTTGACTCTGAGAGATTTGTAGTGGCAAAGGCACCAAAAAAGTCATGGTGATGAATAGAACATGTTGGAAAGTGGCTGAGAAAAGAAGGAATTAAATGAATGTCAGCTCCAACAAATGTCAGTTGTCAATCAAAAGTGAAGAGAGGAAGGTGTTCTCTCCAAAAGTGGTGGATGGGACCCCTTCAAGAACAGAAAACAAGGGCAACATCAACGCGGCAGCAAAATGGACTGTAGTCCACCAATGCCTATCATTTTGTAAGGCCACTCCATCAGCTTCTCTGCTGAAACTAGGGACCTGCTGGAAGGGACTTCTGATATCACTTGTTCATGTCCCCGTTACAGAAGAGAGGCAATTGAGGCAAAGTCAAACAAAAAAACTAGGGGCTGGGAGGAACAGGAGTCTGGGTCCCATACTTACCAACCTCTCTATTGATGCACACACATCCTTATGGATTGTGACAATCAGCCTTTCCCTAAAGCAGATGTCAGCAAACTTTTCTGTAAAAGGTCAGACAGTAAATACTTCAGGTGTGCATGCCAAAGGGTCTCTGTGGCAACTACTCAATACTATTATTGCAATAGCACAAAAGCAGCCCTAAACAGACAGTAAACAAATGGGTGTGGCTGTGTTTCAAAAACATTTATTTATAGAAATAGGTGGCCAGCTGGATTTGACCTAAGAGCCATAGGTTATCATCCTCTGGCCTAAATCATGGGATCAGTGTGGTAGCTGGGCCAGCAGCATCTAGAACTTGCTAGAAATGCAAATTTTCATATATACCCACCCCCAAACCTAACGAATCAGAAATTCCAGGGATAGCATTTGGAAATCTATTTTCATAAGCCCTCCAGATGATTCTGATATCCACTAAAGTTTGAAAACCACTGGACTAGAATGATAGCGCAGTCATTTCTAGTAGATACTCTACTGTTTGGCTCCCAGGAGGTGCCTGTGACAGCAACTACTAGCTTCCCACCCCTAAAAATCTATTCTCCCTTTTTTCTTTATGAGTAGGATCCCAAGTATCAGCCGGACTTACGGCCACCCAGAATAAATCCTACATCTCTACATCTTTTAGGCTCCCTTGCAGCTAGGTTTTGCCCTGTAACTAAATTCTGGCCAGTGAGATATAAAGTAAGTACTGTGTTCCAGCTTCTGGGAAACTCCATTAAAGGACAACTCATATACACCCACTGCTTACTTCTCCTCGTTTTTCTGTCCAGCTTTCAGGAATGTAGACATAATGGCTGGAGTTCCAGCAGCCATACTGTTCCATGAAGGGGCCTTGGGAATAGAAGCCATCTAGGAAGGAACAACAGGATAGAAGAAATGGTGTCCTTGTCATTGTGTAGCCACCTTACAGGCACTGAGCTTTCCACTGCCAGCCTTCTTTTATGTGAGAGTGAAATAAAACTCTGTCTCACTGAGCCATTGTTAATTTTAGTTTTCTGTCATAACCCACCAAACCTAATTAAACATGTCCAGTGAATAAGTGTTGAATGACTAACTCAATCAAAAGCAAATTAGAAGACCTGAATCACAAGTTATAGGTAAATCTGATTAGTTGAAACAATTATTCAAAACACAGTGCCCATAGGAGCCAAACTAATAAAAAGAACCACAGTAGGTGGTGAAAACACTGGAAACTTCTAGACATATGGTAGCCTTCATTTCTTACATTGCCCAAAGCTAGGCTGATAACAGAGCAAAAGCTCTCTTCTCAGGCTCCCCTGAGGAGGCAGCAACTATATCCATGACCCCACAATCACCTTGTTCTGGAAGCCTTTCCTAATTAGAGCACTGCTAGCATTCTGGGGTTTTGTGTCTCACAGCAATACATATAGGATTGTTCTGTCCAGCTGCATTCGATTTACACAGCTATGTCATTTTGCAATGATTCTCAAGCAACTTCTCAAGCAGAGTGCTTTTCATACCCATGGTAGCTTTTCAATCGATATCTGTGGAATTGAACTGCCTTCATTGGTAAGTATTTAGCTTCTCCTGACAAAATAGAAATTCCTTGAGAAGTTGCGACTGACTTTTCTATACATCAAACAACCCTGCACCGGCCACGGCAATGAGAATGAGCTCTGCACTCACAGACACTGCATGAACACGGGTTAGTACATCCCTGCCCCTCGTCATCCTCACCTTCTGGGGACAGAGGCCTGGCCTGGTTCCCAAAGCCTTGCAATAAAAATGTGCAAACATACTCAACAAGCACCTTATTTATCAACCAGAAAGAGATGAACAGTTTTGTTCCATTATGTGCCAACAGCTATGACCAACCAATGCTTATTTTTCTTAAAACCTTTATAGTAGTGTTTCTTAAACTTTTATGACCCAAGCCCACTTGATAAATGTTTTCAAACAGCTTTGTTATAAGATATAATTGATATGTAATAAAATACATGCATTAAATGTATATAGTGTGATGAATTAGGACACAGAAATCATCGCCACAATATCAAGGTAACAGACATATTCATCACCTCCAAAAGTTTCCTTATCCCCCTTTATGGTCTTTCATGTGCATAAGAACACTTAAAATGAGATCTACACTCTTAACTTCTTAAGTGTGCAATACAGAATTGTTGACTTTAGACACCATACCTTACAGCAGAGCTACAGGAATAGTTTGCCTTGCAAAACTGAAATTTCACACCAATTGAACAACTCCCCAGTTCCCCTCCCCTGGAACTGCAGGTCTAGCCTCAGCTTCAATGAGTTTGTGTGTAAGTGGAAGCATGCAATGTTTGCCCTTTCATGGCTGGTTCATTTCACTTAGCATAACATCCTTCAGGTTAATTCATGTTGTCACAAATGACAGATTTCCTTCTCTTTTAAAGCTGCATAATATTCCATTTTATGTAAATACCACCTTTGCTTTATCCATTCACCTTGGTACATTTTTAAACTTGCATATTCTCCTAACATTATTTGAAATCTCAAGATGAATTCATACTATGAATTAAAACACATCAAGTAATGTCACTGCTCCATAGCAGCTGCTATCACTACCCCAGGAATATTACACACATATGGCTCTATTGAAGATCTTTGTTTCATGTGCTATTTTTTAACTCTTGCTTGCTCAGTCCCTGTTTTGACCACTCCGTACGCTTCAGCAAAACACAAATCAGTGTGATCCCATAGCCTAAACTAGGGGGAAATCCTGCCTCAGAGCAGGGTTAATATCCAGCCAGTTGCTGATGGCTGGCATTTTGGTGAGTGAATCTACCCATTCGAATTGACCAGTGCCTACGCTTGATCAATTGTTAAACTTTTGAAGTATCACCTACCCACAGGGACCAGAAGGTAACATAGACTAGAGAATCCATAAAAGTGTAAATGAAGGGTTAAGACTATGCAAAAAAATTATTAATACATGAAAATTAAGCAAAGCCTGGTGATAATAAGAAAAGGCCTTTTCCACAGCATCTCACACAACATAGAAATTTAATAAACCTCCAGTGCAACTGTGAATTCACACATGCCAGTAAGTGTTGTGCTTTATGTTAAGTTAACCCACATGCCTGGCATTAGCTGCGAGAATTATTAACCATTATTAATAAATAAGTGACTGCTTCTGCCTACCCAGGAGCCCACTGTGTGGCGAGGTACCCACATGAGAAACAACTTGTAAGCAAAATAATGCATAGGCAATTCACGGCATCTACCCTTACAACTATGTATTTAGGGCTCCTTCATAGAACCACTGTTCTCTTTCTCCAACTATGACAATTTCATACATGTGCCACAGAGCTCTTTCTTTCTACTCCAGGTTAATCGCTGTCCATCTCTCTGAGGTGCCTCCAGGACCCACCCACCCCAGATTGCATTTAATATATATTTAAATCACTGTCATTTGCTTCCTGTGTGACCTTGGGCAAGCTATTAGTACTTAACCTCAGTTTCCTCATCTGTAAAATGGAGCTAATAATAGCTCCTACGTCATTGGATTTTTAAAGGATTCAATTAGATCATGGATATGAAGTACCCAGCACAAGGCTTGACGTGTAGGGCTTGACGTGTAGCCTGTCTTCAGTACTGTTACTAATCATGGAAGATCCCATTGGCCACCAAGTATAATGCTAAGCTGGCAGAGGTCTGGATACCTCATTTACCCCAACCCCATCCCAAACCAAGACTATACTAATAGCATGCTGACAGTTACCTGTCCATAACTCAAAGGCTGTTCCTTTGAGAGGAAGTTTTTAGAAATGGCTATAGACATCATGACTTCAACAACCAGGAAATCATTTCTGCTGTGCTCCTGACACCTTCTATAGCCACTCACACCCCCACCCTATGTGAGGACTGAGTGTAAACATCCTCCAGGCTTTAGGAAGCAGACAATGCACTGTCCTGACACAGTATTTCACATCTCCCAGCATCAAAGCGAGAGCCTGACAGCATTTGAAGTTTGGGATGTTCTCCCTCTCTGTGCCTCTCAGGGGTCTTTACTTCTGCTACACTGCACTTCTGGGGAGGACTGAGCATGAGCTCATGAAGCAGCCCCCAGGATCTTCCCAGTCTCTGATTCTGTCTGTCTTATCATGTTCTTCTTCCTGAGAGATCACTGACTTATGTACCTCTCTCATGAAAAAGGAGAGAAGGAAGGAGCAGAGGAGAGGGTCAAGGTTAGCTGATGTCTAAGGCGTCCATATGGCATGTGGGAGGTGGATGTGTGCTGAAAAAGGAGTGCTTGACCCACGGAAGAGAGCCTCACAGTCAGCAGAGACAAAGCTGTAGGCCATCTCACGTCCTTCCCTGAGGAAGACCCCACTCACGACTGCTTACTCTGCTTATAAAAACGATGAGCCACAAAGAAGCCTGCGTTTCCACCCAGGATCCATCATTCTGAGACCCTGGGCAAAGCGACAGAATCATGTTAAGCCTCCCTCCTCGATTCTGTCACATGCAGTAACAGAAGGCCAACCGCACGAGATGGAAAGGATTTGATGAGAGAATATATGCCTGCCACACAGTAGGCATTTGGTAGATGTTGGCTCTAATACTGATTTATAAGACCGGCCCATCATAGCAGCATTATTCACAATAACCAAAAAGGGAGACAACCCCAACGACCCTCACAAGACAAATGGGTAAAGAAAATGTGGTGGATTCACACAATGGAATATTATTCAGCCTTAAAAAGGAAAGAAGTTCTGACCCATGCTACAACAAGGATAAACTTTGAGAACATTATGCTCAATGAAATAAGACAGTCACAAAAGGACGAATACCGTATGAGTCTACCTACATGAGGCACCTACGGCAGTCAAGTTCATAGAGAAAGAAAGCAGAATGGTGGCTGCCAGGAACTGGGGGAGGCAGAATGGGGAGTTAGTGCTTCATGGGCATGGAATTTCAGTCTTGCAAGATGACAAGTTTCTAGAGATGGATGGTGGTGATGGTTGCACAACAACATGAATGTACTTAATGTCACTGAACCGTATACTTAAAAATACTGAAATGGTTTAAAGAGTGGGGGAGCCCAAGGAATAGAAAACAACCCCCAGACTTTGACAGGGAGTGGGCAGCGTTCCAGAGCTCTTCCTCTTCACCTCACACTTTGAGTTCCAAGACAATGGGAAGGTGGCCCTCACCAAAAATACCCATTTGGCAAACCAAAAGTGATGCAGATGCCCAGTGTCAGGACTGTGGGGTGCAGACAACCATCAGGGCTGGAGGGGTGTGTGTTCTAAAACTGGCGCTGATCACCCCTCACTGGGATGGCTCAGGCCCTTACAGGCAAATTAGTTACAACCACAAACTGTAGCCGAGAGATCTTCAGGCTACTCTGTAAAGAGGGTAAGGAGAGAAGCTTCCATCCTCAGAGTGGGAAGACAATGGTGGCCATTGAAACCAGCCTTACTCGGCAACCAAGGAACTGTTCCTATAGTAGCAGGAGGGATCCCTTGGGTAATCCTAATGATATGGAGCAAGTACTGGGCACCCAAGACTTTAAATACATTACTCTTAATTGTTACAACAGCCCTGAAAGTTAAGTAGTCATCCCCCACCTCTCCAGGCCTCAGTGTCATCTGAGCAGCTATGAGGCCTCAATGACATCATCCATGAGTGAATACAGCACTCAGGAAGTGCTACAGAACCTCCCAGTCACTGCAGCAAGCAGGACGGCTCACTCTGACCTCTTCTTTTAAACTGCCTGCTGAAAGTGGGAACCTCTCCACTCAAGGCATTTGCTAGAGCTAGAAGGGAGGGTGAGGACTGCTAGGGAATCCTCGGCTCACCCACTTCCAAAAGCTTTCCCTGATTGGCCCCCAATACTGGGCAAGGGGCCCTCCTTGGACTACCCTAGCCCCTGGGATTCTCTCTATCCCAGCACTTAAAATACTGTACCCTAATGTAATGATTGTTGACACCTAGAGAGCGGGAACAAATTTGTACCCAGCCCCCAGCACCAGCACATGCTCTAGCTCTCAATATGTTGGATGAAGAGATGGGTGGATGGACAGATGAACAAAGACATGGATGGATGGGTAGGTGGGTGGGTGGGTTGATGAGTAGGTGGATGGATGGATGGATGGATAGATGGGTGGGTGGATGGATGGGTGGGTGGGTGGTGGATGGATAGGTGTGTGGATGGATAAGTGGGTGGATGGATGGATGGGCCAAAAAGGGAGCCCTATCACTAAATGGATCCCTTGGCTAGGAACTTGATCACATTCTCTATTCCTTTGTCTTTCTTCGTTCCTTGTGCTTTAGAAAACACTTGCATTTGGGGCTTTTTTTTTTTTTTTTTTTTTTTTTGGTCCAAAAAAAAAAAAAAGAAGAAAAGGCAGGAAATAAATTCCTACTTTAAGTCCACATAAAACACCCAAGAAAAACTCACTCTCCACCTCTGCATCTGGAGAGGCCAGGAGGCTAGGCTGCTCCTGCGGTGGAGCCATGCGTCTGTTTTGACAAGTTATCTCCTCATAAACACACTGGTTTATCTCATGCTAAACAATCAGACGTGCTATTTAGGCAAAGAAAAAAATATATTGCACAGTTTCTCTTCAGCCTGTTAGCATCCACACCAATGATACAAGCATGATGTTAAATAAACCACAAAAGCAAATGTTTATTGCAACACTCAGAACATCGCCATTCATGCGCTGTGATCCCAGAGGGATATACAAGGAGGACTGTGGGAACCGGTGGGATGAGGAGTCCACAACCAAAACAGCAGCTCTCCAAGAGAAACGGGGTGGGTGGGGATCGGGGTAGAGGGGCATAGGAGAGGCTGAACTTACCCACAGGCTAAGCCACTGGTTCTCAACTGGGGCTAATTTGGCAGTATCTGGAGACATTTTGGTTGTCATAAGTTGGGGTGGGTGCTACTAGCAGAGAAGGTAGAAGCCAGGGATACTGCTAAATGCCCTATGATGCACAGGACAGTTACCCCTCCATCCTACAATGAAGAATTATTTGAACCCAAATGCCATAATGCCAAGGTCAAGAAACCCAGGCTAAGCCGAAGCACAGCAGCACTCAGCTATTCGGCAGCTGCGTGACCTGGGCAGATTGGTGACCCTGTCTGGACTGCAAGATGCAGCTGGTAGCAATCGGTGGGAAGGCGTAAATGAGAGGGTAGGTGTATGACGCACACAGAAGGTCCTTCAATGAATGTTAGCCTCTTTTGGTACTCCCTGTCTTCTGCTCTTGCAAAGCTTATTTATTCTTTGATTCACTCGCTCCTTTAACCAGTATGCATTGAGTGTCTACTGTGAGCCTAGGCACCAGGTATTCAACAGCAGGTAAGAAAGGCTGGGTCCCCGCCCTTGAGAACCTTGCGAGCACATCCAAGCCAGGGAGACAGGCAATCGATAAGGTAGAAACCAAACTTCTGCTTCGTGCCCCGAGGGTAAAGTGCACGTGCAGGGTGGTCAGGGGAGGCCTCTCTGGGGAAAGGACAGTGACACAGAGAACTGAAGGACCGGAGGGGTCAGCGGTGAGAAGAGGGGCTTGGTTTGGCTGGTTGGTTGGTTTGGGGGGTGCTGATTCCAGGCAGAAGAAACAGAATATATAAGACCCCACGAACACATGGGGTGTGTTCAGAACCGACAGAGCCAGTGGGTGAAGCACAGGTGGCAGAGGAGGATGAGGAAGGCAGGGCCTCGTAGGTGATGAGAAGACACCTGGCATCTAGCCGAGATGTCATGAGAAAGCCTTGAGGGCTGCTGAGGAGAGATGTGACCTTGACCTGGCTGCAATGCGGAGCTTGGACCGGAGAGAGATGAATGAAGGTGGACACAGGGAGGCCAGTAGGAAGGCTCCTCCTGAGGCCCAGGGTGGCGGTATAGAGATGGGGGAGAACCTGAAATATCTATTTGAAGGAGAATACTTAGAAATTGCACTCATCTGCAGATGGGAGGAGAGAGAAAGGGGGAGCATCACCAACCACTGGGTGGTCAGCCCGTGTGGTCAAGGTTAAAAGACAGGTAACTGCCACCAGGGACAAGACCAGTGCATGATTCCAGATCACCAGACTCAAGTGGTCCAGCATTTACTTACAGCAAGAGGGGAGACAGAGTGCACAAGAGTCAGTCCCTTGCAATGTGTCGGTCCCCCAGGGCCGGGGATCCACTCCACAGCTGACACTGCAGCAGCGTGGCTGCAGCACCACGCTTTTCACTGCAGTGCAGGACCCCCAGCCCGCCTCGCCAGGAACAGGTAGAGCCATGAGGTGGGCAGGCGGCACACAGCACACCTGCTTAAGCAGAACAAAGCAGCACACAGCAAGCCCGGGGCAGGAGCAGATGTGCGTCTGCCCAAAGCGAGGTGAGCGGCCCGGCCCAGGCTGTGAGGGCTCGTTCCGGGTCGCCCAGGAAAAGCCTGCGGCCGTGCAGGGGCGCAGCAAGTTTCAAAGGGCCGAACGGACGAAGGAGGGCCCCGGGTCTTGGACTGAAGCCGCTGTGGGGAGGGTGGGTGCAATTACTGAGGTGGAAAAGACTTGGGAGGAGACAGGTGGGGCCGGCAAGCACGAGGAAAGACAATCGAGAAACAGAACCTACGGGCTCCCGCCAGCCTGTCCCCCCCTCACCCCGCTTCCCTTTCTCTAAGCTCAGTGACAACGTTCTCAACTCCAGCAGTTCCAGAATGTTCGTACCTGGGACTTCCATAGCAGCCCCTTCCTCTTCTCTACCTAAGAGGCAGCCAGGAAGTCTGACTGTTCACACTTACCTGGGGGCTTCCCCAAGCACTCCCCTCTGCATGTGGGCCCCAGAGACGTCGGCAATGCTTTCTAGGCAGGTACCCCAGTTGCTTCCATGCCACCGGGAAGCACCTCCACTCAGGGCCCATGTGTCTGTCTACCAAGCAATTCTGTACCCTCACTGCTCATGCTGTGGTCCACGGACCAGCAGCACCAGTGACTCCTGGGAGCTTCTTCAAAATGCAGAGTCTCAGGCTCCACCTCCGACCTGCTGAACAGAATCTGCACTCGAACCAGACTTCAGGTGACTCGTGTGCACAGTGAAGTCCGAGAAGTGCTGGGCTACAGCTCCCAAGCCGGCCTGTAGGTATTTCAGCTGTTTGTGCTTATGGAAAATATGCTACCAGCATGGCCTGAGATGATTTGTTCTTACACCCCCAGGGCCACGCGGAGCCCCAGATGCCGGTGACACTGAGATATTTACGAATTTCGCGCTCACGTGCTCTGATCACTAACCGTCCGACTTCTCCAGACCGTACGTTTTAAGTGGGCCCCGCTTCTCCCTCCCGTCCTGCCTGGGCCGCTGGCCTCCTCTCTATTCAGCTCTGCAGGCTGCCTCATGCCCAGCCCTCTGGACTTGTCTGCTCAGAGCAGGGACGTGTTTCAAGTGTCCTTCCCTCTCCGTGCTCTTCTCCGGGGCGCTTTCCCCTCCGAGGACTCGGCTCCCTACTGTCTGCTCAGCTTTCTCCTCCTCCCTTCCTCTCCACGCTTCTCAGTGTTCGGGAGAGCAGCTGCGAGCAACAACGTGGTACCTAGGTGAGAGCCCCGGACCTGGAGACCAGGGCATTCCACGTCCTCCCAGAGGGATGACTGTCATTTACCCGGCACTGGGCTGGGGCCAGGCGGTGGATGGTAACGATCGAGGCAGGACGGGGGGCATTGAATGTGTTGAAACTGGGAAATCAGTTTAAGTAACACGTGCATAAAAGAACCACACCTGGCACACGGGTGAATACTGCTGAATGAAACCCTGGGGTGTGTGGTCAGAGGTTATAGAGGCATAATCACGGTGACCCATCAACTTGGAAATATTCTGAAATTATGTGAGCAAAAATGCAATGCAGTAAGTTTGCTGGCTGGAGACCATGTCACTGTCAGTCATTTGGATGCAGACCTGGGCGAAGTAAAGGAAAACTGTAAAAAGTCCCCACTCTCCAACAGCAATAAGAGAGTCAAGCAGCGTGGCTGAGCGTCGCCAGCTGATGCATGGAAATGACTGCCCATCTCTTCTGGTTGCCCCGACACGAAAGGGCTGACGATGCCATAGTGAGCCAAACGTCAAGGGCATTAGGTAATCAGCACAGAGCTACACAAAGTTCCCACGAGCCGTGCCTTCCCAAAGGGACGGACATGGAAGGATGGGGTGCGGGGGGAGGTGCTGAGCAGAGGACAGATGAAGAAGTGTCAGCAGGCAGGGCTGGCGTGGAGAATGCAGGGAGTACACTGCACTTGCACACTTGAGAGCACTCCGGACAAGGTTCCTGGCCGCTGTTTACAGCGTGGGCATGGTCCCAAGCACCTGCCCTGCCTGCCAACCTGGCTGCTTGGAAGGCAACCCTGAGGAGAGGAGCAGGGAGGTGACTCCAGCCATCGGGCTAAATGCTTCACATGGATCGTCTCATCTAAGTCTTAAGATGATTTCTTTTCTTCCCGGAGGCTCAATCACACACATTGGTTTGTTTGTTTGTTGGCTTGGGATGTTTAATTTTACTTTATTATGGTAAGAACACTTAACATGAGCTCTATCTTAAATTTTTGAGCATGTATTACAGTATTGCTGACGGTAGGTACAATGTTGTGCAGCAGCTCTCTGGGGCTTGCTCATCTTGCCTAACTAAAACTTTATGCCTCTTGATAGTAACTCCCCATTCCATCCCCCACCCCTGCCCCTGTCAACCACCATTGCACTCTCTGTGTGATGAATCTATTTGAAATATCTCATGTAAGTGGAATCATGTAGTATTTGTCTTTATGTGACTGGCTTGTTTCATTTAGCATAACGTCCTCTAGGTTCAACCATGTTGTCCATATTGCAAAAGTTCCTTCATGTTTTAAAGCTGACTATTATTGCACTATAAGTATATACCACTTTTTTTTTAATCCATTCATCTGCCTAAGACAATTCTTCAGTACTTTTATGTATTTCCATTGCACAGATGAGGAAACAGAGGGTCAGGCAGGACCAGTCACTGGCCACCCAAGTAGTAGAGCTAAAATTCAAGCCAGGCCCCTTGACTCCAAAGCCCACACTCTTGACCTCTTTGTAGAACAATCTTCCTCAGAAAGATCCTAGTGCTACAGGTTCATGATCAGAAGGGGACAATCCCTTAATCCGGTGGGGGGTTGTGGGGATGGTTGGGAAATCAGTGGGTAAATCTAGTGCCTCAGGTGATGCCCTGGATGGTTCACCAACCCCCACTGTAGGGAACGTGGAGGTGTGTGCACCCCTTGCAATTCTGTGTCCTTGTGTCACAGCATGAGAATAAAGGCTAAATTGCAGCTCAGGTAAAAGAGAAGAAAGAAACTCCCGAATCCAGCTGACCTGAGAGGGTGGGAGGGCTTAGCAGAGGGAAACAACACATGCAATTTGGTGGCTGCCAGGCCCAGGCAGGTTACATAACCTCTTCTCGGCCTTAGCTGCACCTGGGAGTCACCAGGGGAGCTTTAAAATCTTCCAAGGCCAGTGTTCCACACTCAAGAGATTCTGATCTGGATGGTTCGCAGTGTGGCCTGGGTATCGAGAGGTTTTCAGGTTCCCCAGGTGATTATAACACGCAGCCATGTTTCAGAACCACGGAGCTCACCCTCTCTGGGATCTCAGGACAGGTTTGGGTGAGTGGGCTTCTAGAACAGGGCAGTACCTCTTCAAGATGTCGTCTGTGTGCGTCCCGCATCCAAATCACCTGGGGATCTGGTTCGACAGGCACACTTTTCAGTGCTACACCTAGAAATTCTATTAATTCAGTATTTCTGGGGAAGGACCCAGGAATTCGCAAATTTCATAGCAAGCTTCCTGGGTGGCTGTGACACACACTGAAGTCTGGACCCTGCAGAAGTGTGTGTAGTCAGAGCTTGAAACTGAGTTTCCTGAAGGTGGCTATGAAGAAACAAAAGGAAAAACAAGGCAGGCTGAGGCAAGTCAGGGACAGGACTTCACAAGTCTTGTGCATACCTTACACCTAGGGCTGGAGGCGCCTTGCAGGCAAGGCCCATGGAAACAGAGCACAGGCTATAAACTGGGGCCTCTAATAGCACAAAAGGCCCAACTCACTGCATGCTGGTCCTTCAGGTTGGCCTGGGAAAGGGATTCTGGATGCAGTGGTCACTAAAGCGCTAGCCTGGACACATCACCCGACAGTCCTCTTCCCTCCTTCCATCTCGTCCCAGGTCTGGGGTCTGACAAAGCACAGAGGGCTGGTCTTTACTTCATCACCTCCAGAACTAGCAGAGCACGAAGACATTCCTGAGCCACTGTGATGTCTGAGGACAAACACCTGGGGCTGAGGGTGTGAATCATAAGCAATAACACTAGGCATGCTTCATCAAAATTTAAAAACCTTTCCGCCCCAAAGGATACTACCAAAAAGTGAAATGATGATGGAATGGAAGAACATAATTGAAAAATCATGTATCTGATAAGGGTCCACTACTCAGAACACAATAAAACTCTTAAAGCTCAACAACAAAAGGACAACCAACTTAAAAAACAGGCAAAGGTCCTCGACAGACATTTCCCGAAAGATGACACATACATAACTAGCCAATAAGCACAGGTAAGCTGCTCAATACCAGTGCTTAGGGAAGGGCAAATCAAAACCACAACGAGATACGACTTCATACTCACTAGAATGGGAAAGATTAAAAGAATGGGACATAACAAATGTTGGTGAAGATGTGGAGAAACAGGAAGCTTTGTACATTGCCGGTGGGGATGTCAAATGGTGTAGCCACTGTGAACAAGTCTGGCAGCTCCTCAAAAAGCCAAACAGAGAATAACTGTGTGACCCAGCAATCCCACTCCTAGGTATGCAGCCAGGAGAACCGAGAACATGTCCAAGTGGGAACTTGCACACACATGCGACAGCAGCATTACTCACAATGGCCAAAAGACGGAAACAACTGCCCACCAGCTCATGCATGGAAAAAACGAAATCGGCTGCAGCCATACGATGGAGTACGATTAGGCCACAAAAATGCTACTGGGTACATGAGCCTTGAAAACCTGATGCTCAGTGAAGGACCCAGACACAAAGGGCCATGTGTTATATGACTCCATTTATATGGAATTTCCAGAACAGGCAAATGTAGAGAGATCAAAAGTAGATTAGGAAGTTTCAAGGGCCACGGTAAGGGTTGGAATGGGAGGTAATTGCTAATAAATATGCAGTTTCTTTTGGGGTTTTGGAAATGTTCTGGAATTAGATAGTTGCATTATATAGGAATATACTAAAAACCACTGGACTATAAATTTTGATATGTTTTAAGTTCTGGGAATTATATTTCAATTGAAAATATTTAAGAAAAAATTTTAAAACATTAAAAAAAATACTAGGTATCATTTATCAACCAATTCCTCCTCACTGGGCTAAGTGCTATACATAGATCAAATAAATATCTGTTTTACGGTTAAAATCTAAGTCCTATGAATAGTTTCCATATTGCTAAGAGACAGCACAGCATAGAAGTTGAGAACATGGCTCTGGAACCCAACCAAATGGGTTAAAATCTCACAATCAGCATCTCAGAGAGCTATCTGCACCCCCACGTTCACTTCAGCCTAATTCACAATAGCCAAGACATGGAAACGACCTATGAGTCCATCGATGGATAAATGGATAAAGAAAAGGGAATATTATTCAGACCTCAAAAAGAATAAAACCTTGCCATCTGCGACCACATGGATGAATTTGGAGGACGTTATACCAAGTAAAATAACCAGACACAGAAAGACAAACACTGCACAATCTCACTTACACATGGAATCTGAAACAATAATGATATCTGAACTCACAGTAAGAGAGAGTAGAATGGTGGGGTGTGGGGCCAAAAGGGAAACGGATGGATAGATGGGAGGGAGGAAGGAATGGGGAGTTAGTGTTGAATGGGTTCAGAGTGTTAGTCCTGCAAGAGGAAAAGAGTTCTATGGACGGATGGTGGTGATGGTAGCCCAGCAACATGAATGTACTTAATACCGTTGAACTGTACACTTAAAAATGAGTAAGATGGTGAATTTTATGTTATGAGCATTTTGCCACAATAAAAAGTTAGACCAAAAATAAACCACAATAAAAAGTTAGACCAAAAATAAACCTCTGTCCTGACCTGACTGGCTGTGGGACTTTGCACTGGTCATTTCATCTCTCTGTGCCTCAGCTTCCTATTCTGTATATTGGGGGAAATAATTTTCCAGATCTGACATATAGTAAGCATGTAATAAGTGTTGGTTTTATTATTTTCACAATCATACACAGATCAGGAAATTGGGACTCAGACAGATGATGTGTCCTAAGATCCCATAGCTATTATGGATAGATCTAGGCTCTGAACCCAGACAGAAATGCTTTGGAAACTGTGCTTCTATAGGGACAGTGAGAGAATTCAAACCACTCCCTTTTTCAACGGAAGTGCATTCTGAGACCCGGCGGCAAACATAAAACGTGCGCCCACTGTGCTGCCTGAGAAGGCACAGGGAAATGAGGGAGTTGCTCGTGCTCGGACATGGAGCTGACCAGGCCATTCTCTCAGCCTGCCCCTGCAATCCAGTAAGCAAAGCGGGCCTGGGGTCCACCCACACAGGCCCGCCCGCTCTGAGTCACTGGTAGGGGTCCATCCTGCCGCCTGTGTTTGTTTATCTTCTCCGGTGCGTCAGGCACTGCTAAGCTTTTCAAATTAACTCACAACAGGATCCAGGGGCTGCGGAACTGGGCCTTGACCCAAAAACCATCCACGGGAGAATGTTCACAGGGCAACATCTGCTGCACCATCCCGCAGAAGCTCAAACCATGAGCCAGTTGTCACCCGGATTGACGAAGGTAAGGGCCAAGCCAAGGCGTGGGTTTGGTAGGCACCCAGTCTGCTCTCACCACGAGACTGGCAGAGAGCATGGGTCAGTGGCCATCCCGAGAGCTGGGACTTAGATCCTGTTTCTGGCATTAGAGATGGGTTAGTTCAAATTTGGTTCCAAACGACATGCATGTCACAGACCAGCTGAACACTCTTTGGGGTGTGGTTCCAAGAACTACAAAGAGGAAAAGATACAAGCTCCACCTTCACAGCACTTAGTAGTCCACAGGGCTGAGAGCCAGATAATGTGAGGCTGAAGGAGTCTAGAGGACTGTGGGCTCCCCTAACGCTCCCCCATGAAATCCAGACTCAGACATCCAACTGTCCCCTAGCATCTCTGCCTGAGTGTGTGTGTATATATTTGTAGGTTGGCACAGTAATGACCCCCAAACAGGCCCAAGTCCTAATCCCTGGAACTTGTGAGTTTGTCACCTTACCTGGCAAAGGGAATTTGCAGACTGATTAAGTTAGAGATCCAAGGATGGGGCAATTATCGTGGATGACCTGTGTGGCCCAATGTGATCCCGGGTGTTCTTACAAGGAGAGGACTTCTTCCGGCTTCGGTTAGGGAGGTGTGACTCCAGGAGGCGGGCCCGGAGTGGCTGGATGCTGTGGCAGTGTTGTTGGAGAGTTGCTGCAGTTTAGGTGTTGTTGGAGAGTTGTTAGGTGTTAGAGAATTGTTGTTGGATATTGTTAGAGAGTTGTTGCAGTGTTGCTGGAGAGCTGTTGTTGGGGTGTTGTTGGAAAGTTGTTACAGTGTTTGTTGGCTTTGGAGTTGTGGGTAGGAGCCACAAGCCAAAGGATGCAGGTGGCCTCTAAAAGCTAGAATGTCCAGAAGGAACACAGCACTGCTGACACCTTAATTTAGTGAGACCTGCGTCAGACTTCTGGCCTCCAGAACTGGAAGGTAAGACATGGATGTGTTGAAGCCACTAAGCCGGTGGTAATTTGTTAGGGCAGAGACAGAAAATTAATACAACATCCATCAGGCATCTCGGCCAACAGCAACCCCTGCTCTCCAGCTGCTCAGGTCAAACACATGGAGACATCTCTAACTCCTCTCTTCCTCTCACTCCTCACATCCCTCCATCAGCAAATCCACCCACAGTCTCACCACCACCACTAGGAACCTGGTCTGGGTCACTGTCCCCTCCATTAGATGACTGTCCCCCTATTTCCACTTGTGCCCTCTTATAATCCAGTATCAACACAGCAGTGTGACTCTATTAGTTAGTCCACCTCCCTCCCATGGCCAAAACCCAGCAATGGTCTCCCTGGCAAGACGTCACTCCGCCCTACGACCCTGGTTACCTTCCTGCTATCGTCTCCTTTCCTTCCCTAGCCTCTTCAATGTTCCTCAAACACACTTGAAATGTCCCACCTCAGGGCCTCTGCACATGCTGTTTCTGCTTCTTAGAATGTTCTGCTGAATGGTCCATGCCCTTGCCTCTTTCAGGCTTTAACTCAGATATCTTCTTCTCAGCCAGGCCTTCCTTGACATCTCATTTAAAACTAATCTCTCTGACATTCCTTGTCTCTATGCTGAATGTCTTAATAAGGTGTCTCCAAGATGAACAAATCATCATCCAAACTGAGATATTCCTGAGACTATCAATAATAACCCTGAAACCACAGACTTAAACTGGGACAGATCCCAAACCTCCCTCCCTGATTTGTTTCTCAAAAACAGTTACTACTTTTTAACTCCATGTTTCACTCATTGATCTTGTTTATCCCCTGCCTCTTCCTCACATCCTACTCAAGAATGAAAGCATCATAGGGACAGGGATTTTTTTGTCCACTTTGTTCATTTCCCCAGCATACAGTAGTTGCTCAATAAATATCTATTGAAGAAATGAATGAGTGAATGGGCTTCAGAAGAGGGGGTCTTACCCCAAAGGTGGGTAATGTCAGAAAGGCTTTCGGAGACGGTAATACCTTGAAGGGCAGGCAATGATATAGTCATGTGGAAGAGGAGGAGGAGAGAGGACAGGTTAGTCCAAGAAGAGGGACCAGGGAGGCAAACAATCAAAAACAACAGTAATGGCAGACAACATTTACCGGGTGCTCTGCTCTGGAGTTGGCCTTGTTCTGAGCATTCTGAGTCATGCACTCTGTACTTAATGCACCCAATAAGCACATGTGGTAAGCATTATTACTACCCCCATTGATAAAACAGAGAGCCCAGAGATTAAGTGACTTGTCCAAGATCACACAGCGAATA
>PVJL010012616.1:0-36290 GCA_004026885.1 Lyroderma lyra | reverse complement strand
GCTAACCCACCAGCAAGCCTCCCTGACACATTCATTTAGGCCCATACCCTTCAGAGATGTGAAGGGTTGAGGAGAAGCCATGTCCACTTTGGTGAAGGGAAACCCAGGCCCACCCCTGCAATGGGATGAGTAGGGAGAGTCTGGGGGAGGCACCATGGAACGACAACCACCTCTTATCCCTCATCTGCAGACATGTATTAGGGGGGAGGGGACATATGTCCTCTCTGCCTTACCACCAGAAAGAGGGAGAGGGATCATTTAGGGGCCTGGGTCCCTAAGAGATATTAGGACATCTCTCTCAGAAGCTGAGGGGGATCACAGGTTAGAGGACAAGGTTAGGGAAGCAATCAAAGATCAAGGTCATCCCCCACATGATCTGCCCATCTTCCCTTGCTCACTCTGAGGCAGTGCCCTGTGCACCTCCCAGGTTAGTGCTGGGGGAGGTGAGGGCTGGGTCCCCACCAGGGCAACAGGGTCATTCAACAGGAGACCTCCATGGTGTGCCCCGGGGGCCCCGAAGGGAGAGTCCCAGACTCGCTGCTCTGGGACAGGGTGCGGGAGCGGGACCGACTGCCATCAATGGAGGCCGCACTGGTCAGGGAGGCTGTGCGAGAACGGGACAGCCGAGTCATACAAGATGAGGCCACTGTGGAGACAGAAGGATAAGCAGATAGTCGGAGAGGAGGTAAGGATGAGACACTGGCAACTCAGAGTGGGGTGCTTGGGTGGAGACGAGAGTTACAAGTGGGATCAGGGGGCCGATGAGCTTGGTTTGGCCAATGGTGCTAAGTCCAGCAATCAACCCGAAATGCTTTGTCCCCTCAGTGGCCAACCCTCCCCCTATGAAGCCATCCCTTGTCCTCATGATAGCCCCTGGCCCCCATACTCACTGTAGCCCATGCCTTGCAGGAAGTACTTGATGGCCTCCGTCAGCTTGCCTGGCTGTGGAAGTAAGATGAGGAGAGGGAGAGAGGGAGGTGGGGCTGGGAGCTGGAGGGAGCCCAAGGCCCTGGCTGGCTGGGGACGGGATGTGTGGCAAAGCGAATAGTCCAGTGCTACTAATACCCCATCCCCCGGGTAGTGGGGCACTCACCTGAGTCAGCTGGGGCTGACCTCCGGAGTCGGCCATCTGTTCAGGAGAGAGCCACCCAGAAAGCGGGGTACGCACATGAATCAGGTGAGGCATGCCGGGAGGTGAAGGTCTCTCTTCCCAGCTCCCCCACTCCAAGCGCTTAGGGGTTTATTGTGTCATTGGTTTGGGGGTTGGTTGCTTTGTTTGTTTGTTTTTTACTTCATTCACACCACTTGCTTCCAGGCAGGACCCCGAAAGCCTAGAAGCTGAATCTAAGATGCAGGGTACATGGCTCTGGACAGGGGTCCAGGAGTCAGGCCGGGCATGGAGTAGGGCTACTGACCTTGAGGAAGGAGGTCTGGGTGGGGTCCAGTTTTGAGTTACACTCCACCTGGAGTAAACAGAAGGCTGAATGAGTAAGGTCACACTCCCCATGGCTCCTCTCCTCCAAGCGACAGACCCAAGGACCCAGACCCCAGTTCCTTTCCTAACAGCCCGCTGCCCATTTCCTTCTTAGCAGGACACAACCTCTTACGCACCAAACTGAGGTCGCCTCTTGGTAAGATACCCCTCTGACCACCACCCTAGGACTCCAACCTCCCTCGCCCACCCCCCAATTCCCTACTGACCACTGCATCTTCATGGGGTGCCTGATCTCCTACCACGAGCATCACAGGGCACCTAGAGGCACAGTGTCGGGGAGGAAGGGGTGAGCCCCGGCACTCCCCTCCTCTGCCCCAGACCCAGAAGAGCAGCTGGGAAAACGGCTGTCTCCAAAGAGGAAACAGCTGACCTCAACAAGAGGGTTCAAACACAGAAGGCCCAGATTTGCTACGTGGGATGGGGTGGGAGGTGTAACAAGAAAATTCCCTGGCATAAGACTCTCCTTCTCCCAAAGGACATAAGCACCTAGGGAAGATCCAGGGAGAGAGGCAAAGCTGTATCTCTTAAAGTCTTACTTGAAGGTGGTATCACCTCCACGCTCCAAGTTCAGGTCTCGGCGGCTAGAAAGAGGTTAAAAGAGTAGGAATTTTAGGCTGGCAATGCTATCCATCCAGATACAAACTATCGCCCCCATGAAGAAGCTTCCTTCCTCCCCAAAGCTACGGTTACATATTATTGGTGATTAAAAGTGGGAGCCAAAGGGGAAGGTGGTAGGCAGGCCTCAAGCACAATGGCATTGTGCCCCAGGTCCCTGGTCAGAGGGCCGTGAATGGGGAGGAGGGCATAAGGACAGATCATCATCTTCTCAGAATCCCAAACTGCAAGGGAAGTAAACAGAAAAAAGGGGGACCCTCCTCCCAATAGTTCCTCTGGGTCTGTCCTGCAGCTGCCCTAGTTGCATACCAAATCCCAGCCTCCGGGCATACTGCGTCCTTTCCGGATGTCTCTCCTCTCCCCTCTGCCTCCCCATCACCGCCAGGCACTACTTCTACACTGTGCTTTCACATGCATGAGTGCACACACACACACACAGCCTGCTCACTTGTTATAGCTGTTCCAGTACAGTTCAATGTTCTCCAGATTGGGTGCATGGGTGATAATATTTCTATACTTTTGTATCAACTCAGAATTTGCAGACAGCTCTTCCTGAAGGGAAAAAGAGGAACAACAATTAGGGTTGGGAAGAGAAGCCAAGTTACTGGATGCAAAGAGGCAAGCCTTCCCTCCCCACATCCTGTCCCAGCTAAGGAAGTCACTCTAAGCATTCAAGTCTCTATGGGTCCCCTCTTCCTTCTCCATCTTCCACAACCACTTACCTGGCTGAAAAGATGTCCAAGGATCATCTCCGGAATGGAAGAGGTGAGACCTGTAAGCTGTGAGGAAAGGGCAGGGGAGAGAGCTCAGGACATGTGGGGAGAACAGACCTAGCCAAAGTGATACAGCTTCTTTCCTGCTCTGTGCCCACTTCCGTCAAGTTCACAGGCCAATCAGTTATATAGTAGAGTGTAACTGGACCCATACAAGGAAACCCCCACCCTAGATCTCAGCACACAGGTCCCTCCAAACCTTGTGGGCTGCCCAGTCCATCCAACCCTTGGCATTGGGATCAATGTTGATGAGGACAAGACCCTCGACTGTATCTTGGTGGTTAAGCTGAAGGGCAGCAGAAAGAAGGGACATCAGGGCAGGGCATGGCTTTATCCCCTCCCCACGGAGTTCCACCTACTCTTAGGCTCCGACGGGGCCTCCCCCACCACCCTTGGACCCATGTCCTCCCGCCAAACGCATACTAATAAACAATACTCTTAAGCAGTTTGCCATCAGCCTTGGACCTGCCCTTCCCTCATCTGGGAATTTATATTTCTTACAGCATATCGCGACAGGATGTAGGCTCCAGCTCCAACACCAATTCCAATTATTGTGGAGAAACTGTAAAAGGGAAATGTACATCTAATGGGCCCTGGTGTCCAAAACTTTGACTCTCCAAACTCTTCAACCTCCTTCCTAAGGCCATGGCTACATAGGAGGACAGGAAGGGGCCAGCCAAAGAGCTAAAAAACTGACACTGGCTCCCTCTTGGAGAGCCAGTGTTTTGAAAAGGAACACCCATCCACCAACACACCAGATACTGTTTTTCTAGGTAGCTCTTTGTCCATTCTACTTTCAGGAGCTGGTTCGACTTGTTCCATTTTAGTTCCTGGTTCCTCTAGAGGAACTGAGAAGGGAACTTGAATTTAGATGTAAAAGATAATGATCACAAAATTAAAAACACAAAACTTAAGTAAACAACAGAAAGAACAGTTAGAGAGAGCCAAAGAGGTGACCAGAGCTGCCTGAGACCCTGTCGTCCAGGAAAAGCCAAACCAAGGACAGAGCCCAGGAGTCGCTCCACGTGCACTAAGGCGGCCTCGCCTGGCTTTCTCCTCCTCCTCCCACTCTCCCTCACTCACAGGGCTCCCAGGGGTGTATGGAGCAGGGGGAGTGGGAGGAGCAGAGGAGCAGAGACAGGTCTAGCTGGTTACTCAGGGATTACTGTCAACCCCTCTTCTTCCTCTCTAGCTTTCCGATCCCTCGATCCCTCGTCAACCTAAGGCAGAGCCTCACAGAACCCCCTCCTTTTTCTTTCCTCCATCCATTAGCGCCCCTTGGCTGACTCAAGTTTTCTAAACCTACCCCGCTTCCTCTCAACAATCAGGGTGGGAGCATGGAAGAGGAAGGAAGGCTATATCTAGGCCAGAGACCAAAACTCGCCCAGGAACCCTGGTGGACGTAGGAGTTTTAAGGGCCACCTTGTGCTGGAAAGAGAACTCTGGTTTGAAGGGATCCCCAGGCTTCTCACTTTAAGTACTGCAGGATGCAAGGGATCATGTCCGCAAGCTGGTCCAGAGACGGGTACTGGTAGCTGGAAAAGAGAGGAATGTCAAGGAGAATACCAACCCACTGTCGCCTCCTCAGGGTGTCCCGCTCATCACCACTGCCCTCCCTTTCCTCCTCCCTGGTCCGACCTTCCCCACACCTGCCCGGTACCTCCCAGACTGATGAGGAGGGAGGGAGCTAATTCTCACCCCACAGGGAACACTGGAGCCCCCTCTTCCATCCCAGGGGCATCCACGTGAACCCGCACGAAGTTCTGAATGATTTCCTGCATATCGCCAAACTGAAACAGCGGCTGGAAGCACGATTTATCTAAAGAGAATCCCCAGGACCCCAATAGCAGAATCAGACAGGGAAAAGTGTCCCCACATCAGAACCCACCCTCCTTCTTTCGTGCCACAGTCAGACTAGGAGAGAACCTCTCCGCCTCACGCCACGTGGCTGCCTTCCTGCCCATGCAAACCCTTTCCCTTAACTCGAATTTCCTTCCCCCACCCCCCAGTCTCTTCCCAAAAGGAGTGGAGGGGAAGTGAAGGTCCTTACAGTTGAGTCCCACATCATGGTAGGTGAGTATCGCTGGGCGTTTGGGTTTGGGGGTGCCGTAGACAGTAAAAGAGACAGCACCGTAAGGAGTCTCCACAGAGTGAGTCTGCAGGAAAACAGGTCACCCTCAGGGCAGAGTTAGGCTGAGAGGAAAGGGGGCAGGAGAAGGAACTCCACAAAGGCTGGGGAGTTAGTGTGGGGGGAGGGGCAAGGAGAGGCAAAGGGAACCAAATATTAGAAATAGGATCTGCACGAATTTAGTTGAGTAACCATGACAGTGGAAGATGATTTCTGAGAGTGAAAAAGAATGATCACAGACTGGAGAGCATCGAGGAACTTTGAAAAGGGAGAAGGGAAGGAAAGGGGTGAGACAGATAGAAAAGGACTGGAATAAATGGAAAGAAAGCAAAAAGAAGACTGAGGTGTGTGGGGGGGGCCCTCTCTTCCCTGGGGGAGAGGAAAGCCCCTCCTCCCACCCTGGGACTCCCCCAAGCTGTTACCTGTCCCTGGTCCAGGAGGATTCGGGCAGCTAACTCAGCCTCCTGGAGAGAGACACACACAGACAAATCCACAGAGACACACAACCATGTAGAGTTACAGATGGAGGGACAGACACGGATAAGAGAGGAAGACAAAAAGATGACAAGAGACACGGAAAGGATGACGATTAGTACAGTGGCATGACAAAGGCCTGGACTCCAAATTGTGGTATGTGGGGAAAGAAAGACGGGTAGAGGTGGAGAAAGTAAGGAGTGTGGGTTAGAATGAGATTATGGATTTGGAAAGGTGGGGAATGAGGGGAATGCTTGGAGGTCTGGAGTTCGGGCCTGGCAGTCCGAGGGTCTCTAATAACCTTGGCCAACTCGGGTGTCTGCCCTGGCAACAGCGGCTTCTCCTCCGTGATCTGCACCTCCTGGAGTTCCGCCATGGTGGCCTGGCAGGGTGACGAAACACCAAGATTGGGGAGGTTGCCTCCACATCCCCACATCTCCTTGAATACCTGCGTCCTTTCTCAGGACAGAACAATGCAGGGTGCAGGGAGCCCCAGGAGCGAAGACTCCAGGATACAAAAAGCCTTTCCCGCCCCAGCTCCATGTCCAGGCCACTGGGGGGAGGAGTCGTAGAAGAGGAGTCAGGACAGCACTTCTCTTCAGATTGGCCATCCCCACTGCCCGCCTCAACACCCACACCTCTGGACCCCTTTCCCCTAAGCTGGCTGGAAATACCAGGGTGGGCCAGCAGCACAGGCCTGGTTTCCCAGGCTACATTTAGGGGCCACCCCACACTCCCAGTTAGGTAGGGGGTGAAACTCGTGTCTCAGTGACTGTGTACTCCGAAGATACTAAGGGACAGGGAGTGAGAGTTCACAACTGTCTATAACCTTCAACTAAAGCCCCAAGGTCAGCAGCTCAAAAGGAAAGGGGCTAAAAATGACCTGAGTAACATGACCAAGAGGGGGAGGGGGGAAAAGAAAAGAGGGAGAAGGGACATTTGTGTCCAATTGACCCAATGTCTCCCTGCCTCCCAAGACTCTCCCTCCCCATTGTGAATAAACTGGCATACATTGATCTTTAGTGGGGCCAGTGAGGAGCAGAGCAGGCCTGCAGACCTGCACAGTAAAAAGCTTGCAGCCTGGGGGTGGGGTCACTTACTGGGTTCCTATTGGCTGGATACAGAGGGGTTAGGGGTCAGGGTTCTCACTGCTCTTGGCTCTGGGGTCTGAGAAAACAAGGCAATGAGGTGAATGACACGGAAGACAGACCCGGGGTCTTTCAGGGACAGAAAGCCTCAGCCAAGACCTAGACTACCTGAGTCACCAACCGTCCCCAGTCTGTACCCCTGAGGCCAGTGACCCCCATCTTCTCTAGGTTTCAACTAAATCAATCCATGCTGGAGAGGCCGGCGGGACAACACAGAGAGCAGGTGTATGAGTCCAGGCTGGGGGGAGGAGAGAAGGAAGTGCTGATGTGGAGGAAGGAGCGTGGCTTGTGTCACAACCTCTGGATTCTAGGCCCGGGCTCTTCTGCTACTGATGTGACCTTGGCCTAATCAGTACTATTCTTGGCCTTAATTCCCTACTTGCAAATTAGAAGTGGGGACTAGGGGCTCCCAAGATTTTTGACACCTCTCGAGTGAGATGAGGGTAGCAGAGAATGGCTGCTTCCCTCCGCCATTAAAAAACAAAACAAAACAGTAATTTAAAAAGCCTCATCCCTTCGCTTCTTTCCTCCACCCAGTTTCGGTGTAGATCCCGCGAGTGGAGAAAAGCGAGGAGGGCGGTCCCACAATCTTCTCCAAGCCTCCCCCGACGGACGACCCGCAAGGGCCGACAGCCAGATGGGAAGGATGGGTAGGAGGGATGGGACTGACCGGGCCCAGCACCCAGAGCTGGTGGTCCCTCCGAGTCCCGGCGCTGCCCGTGCGCGTGGGGACCGACAGGCTCGCGGGGCGGGCGCGCAGCGCCCTGGACCCTGGACACAGCCTCGCGCACGCCCCAAACACGCCCTGCTGCTCGCCGAAGCTCTGTCTTTGTGCGCAGCAGCCCAGGGCTCCCTCCTCGGGGGCCCCTTCCCGGAGCGGTCGGGTACCAGACTGGGATCAAACCGCCCACCGGGCAGGCTGGCGCCAGCCAGGCTCTACGGCCCATCGCCTGCCCCTCCCCCTACCTGCTGCCTCCGCGGCCGCTTCCACCTTCACTTGCCTTTGACTCTCCGGCCCGCCCGGGCTCGGGCTGCACACAGACCCGCCCCCGGCCCGCCCTAGCCCGCCCACGGCCCGACAGCTCCCCGAGGATCCGCCCCAGACCCCCAGGAAACACGCCCCCCCACCCCGCCCCAGGCTGTCCGCCGCTCGGGAGGGGCTGTGCGGGGGAAAGGGGCGGAGAGGAACGCTAAGGAAAGCAAACTGTGGGTGCTTCCGGGCTCCACTCGCGCTCCCCACAACATCCCCTGGAAGCGGGCGGTCGTGGGGTGTGCGGGGAATCCCCACGTCCGCCCTCAACACAACCCCCACCCATGGAGCTGCCCATCGCACTGTGACTCCTTCCTTCGCCCCCAGACTCAGTGGTGGGGACGGGTAGGGGGAGACGAACCCAGGCTGCTGACACCCACGATTCGACTCCGCCCGCCCGGAAACAAGAGTTTGGTTAAGGCAGGAGGAGGTGGGCGGGGACCACCGCTGAGGAGGCCAGGGTCTCGCCAGCTAGGAGGGGCAGGTGTGCCAGCACCGACTGTGGGTGAGAGGGCGTTGAGGACGCAGGATTTCCAACTCCGGGGCGCCCAGGGTCCTGGTACCTCCTTTCTTTGCTGCGTCCCAACGCCTGCTGTCCGGCTGCTTCTAGAGAAGTTGGAAAACAAGGCGGGAGGGGGGCGGGGAATGCTGGGGGCCGCTATAAATAGAGGGAGCTCGCAAGAGGGGGGAAGAGGATGGCCAACGGGGACTCCCGGGTCAAGTCCCCAAAGGGGGGGCGACGGGGGACGGAGGAGGGGCGAGGGACCCCCAGGAGCTCTGACTCTTGGGTAAACAGGCGCGGAGGCGGAGTTAACTCTGCGCGGGTGGAGCGGGGGCTTGGGGAGGACGCGGTGTCCCGGGCTGGGACTCAAGAGACCCTGTGGCTTCAGCGCTAACCCCTCCTAGTCCAGGCCAGAGAAGGAGGGTGAGACCAGCTCGGCCCAGCTGAATCGCAAGGCGCAGGCGACGACTTCTCAGGGCCTGCTGCGTCTCCCTCAGGGCCAGGGTGGGCTTGTTGCCCTGGATTCCTCACTTGCCCTACCTTCCCACCACCTAGATGTACCGTCCTTGTGCCCCGAAGAGGGCCTAGTTTTGTGGGTAAGGGAATTCGAAGTTGTCTTCGGCAAAAGGAAACCAGATTGAATTTCTCCCCACCTGCACCCCTTGCAGCTCCCCTCCCCCCAGGGTCCCCACCCCATTTTCTTTCGGCCTGGTTCCTGAGTTGCCATTTCGGGGGCTGGGCGCCAGGCCAGTTGGGAACAATGGCCAATGGAACTGAAGCTGCCAATTGCAACACCAGCACAGACTGCCCCAACCAAGACCCCCAAATTGCCTTCCCCCCTCCTGCCTGGGAACCACCCCCCCACAGCCCCCCTCGCCGCCCACAACCCCCCTCCCATCCGAGGAACATCAATGCCCCTTTCATCCCCACTTGGCAGGGTCTATTGGAAAGAAGGAGGGGCTAAGAGAGAGGAGGTAACCCAGGGTAGGAAAACTGGTCTGGATAAACCCAGCTTTCAACAACCCCAAATCTAAAGGACTCCCCTACATTCCCTAATTTAGAGCACCCAAGGTTGCCTCTATTTCCTTCCCTTACTCCCTTCATAACTATTTCCCCAGACTCTGGCACAGAAGCTGGGCACCCTGGCTCCTGGTTGAGTCCCGTCTCCCCTCTGGATGCCAGCTTCACAGTCTCCCCGACAAAGAAAACTTGCTGGCCTTAGAGCATACATAAAGGTGCCTAGGACAGGAGAGATCTCACCAGGATCCTCCTGGAACTGGGGGAGAAATACTGTCTAGAGGGAGAACTTTTGTTTGCTATCTTCTCTCATGTGTCTAAAGTAGAGTCTCACTT
The DNA here is from genome assembly GCA_004026885.1 of Lyroderma lyra. Classification (NCBI taxonomy): domain Eukaryota; kingdom Metazoa; phylum Chordata; class Mammalia; order Chiroptera; family Megadermatidae; genus Lyroderma; species Lyroderma lyra. Next base: position 26,772 of record PVJL010012616.1, on the reverse strand, counting down.
GTAGTGGGGGAGGGAAGGACCTGGAGGTTCCAGCATCTAAATTCGTCTCTGGGTCAGGATGACTCAGGGGGAACCTGATAAGGGGCCTAGGCAGGGGCGTGGGGCGGGCAGGAGGTGGGAAATTTCCACTGGGATCTATCTGTTTGCTTCCTAGTCCTAGGGGTCTCAGCCGGCTGCAGGTAGAAATGAGGCCGTTTCTGCCCTAAGATCTGTCAGAGCAGATCCCAGCCCAGCGCTGGCCCAAGGATAACCTCTCTAACTTCCTTCTCTTGAGCCAGAAGCAGCTTCAACCTATACCTTCAACTAAGCAACAGTTTTAAGTACCTGCTATGTGCAAGCCACTTTACAGATGGAATTCAAAGAAGTGTGAATGAAGTCTTGTCATACTCCTTCTAGCTTAGGATCAAATAGTTGAGAGAAGGTATAAAGAGGAAAGTAATATATATATATATATATATATATATATATATATATATATATGAACGACGATGAATTGTTTACCTATGACAGTAGTTTCCCACCCTTCTCCAATGGGAGATCAGAGACTTCCATTCCCATGTGATGGTTTTAGTATCCCCTCATAGAGACAAAACATGAATTCAGCAATACATTCAAGTAAGTTTGACAGTATTCTGATAATCACCATATCTATGGGTATAGTAATACCTACATTGCAAAGCATATTATTTATTTCAGTTGACAGTCAGTCTTCTATGTACATATAGATTCCAGGAGCCCTTGCAATAATTCAGAAGTCCTCATCCCAGGGGCTGCAGGCCACAGGGGCTAGGAACCATTGTCTTGGTATAATTCAGAGAAGGAAAAGGGTTCACCCTATGAGGAATGCAACCATGGAGTGTTTTATGTAGGAGAGAGGGGCATTCTATCCAGGAAGAGAGAGCATGAAGGAACGTTTGGGAGCAGAAATATACAAGTGAAATTGAAAAATGGAATAGTAGCTACTTTATTCAAGGTACTTCCTGTGTATTAGCCCCCAATATTATAGGGTAAATATTACTGTCCTCACTATACACATGAGGAAACTAAAGCTCAGCGATGTTTAGTGACTTGCCCAAGGCCAACCATCAGGTAAGTGACACATCTAGGACTCAAATTCCCTCCCAGATTCACTCCATTCCAAGGCTCTGCTCTTTCCGCTTTGAGGTAGCCTCTCAAGCACAAGTGATTAGGCCATTATGGCCCCAGTCGAAGAATCATGTTTGATGAGAGGTAGCTGATGTTTGGTAAGGTAGTTTGGGGCCAAGTGCAAAGGTCCTTGAAACACAGGCAAAAAGATTTGGCACCAAACATCCATAGAGTGTCCTTGAGCAGGAGTAATGGATACAAAATAGTTTTGTGAAAATTAATCTGATGGGAGTGGGCAATACCAATGGATGATGGGTAGGTGGGGGTGAAGTAATTCAACTTAGGAAAAGATCATTTAGAAGCTAGGGTAGTCAACTGGGTATAAGATGACAAGGACTTCAAGAAGTGTGGGACTAATAGGAATGGAAAGAAAGGAATGGATTTGTAAGACAAAAAACATTTATAGGAATTGGTAATTGATTAGACAGAAAGGAGAGGGAAGTCACCAATCTAGTTGCTCTATTTTAGGATCCCTAAATCTAAGATTTCTGGCTAGACAAAAGGCTAGAGGAACCCCTGAGGAATATCCTTGACCCACACAGAAACTTATCTGGAAGATTTTCAGAGTCTGAAACTCACCCTCACTCTGACCTATTTCACCCTGACCATCCAGATCTATTGTACTCGGTGGCCTGTGCCCTTTCCATGCTGGGCCCAACATTGGATGCCATTTCAAGTTCCTACTGAGGTTGGTCTTCCAAAGTCAGTGTGATTCTTCTTGTTGGCCTGGGCCTGGACACCGGAAAGGAGAGCATTGTTAGACTGAAGCTAACCTATTTTTATTAACCCCTTCCTGGGCACTCCTCAGCCTTTGTTGAGGGGCAGAGCATAAAGCAATTTGACCAGGACCCAGAGGACTTGGTCAAGCTGGGTTGGAATGATGAGGGAAGTTTCATCATCTGGAGAGATCAAAAGATGGGCAACTTGCTCAATGCAACATACAAGGTAGGGAAACCAAAAGACCCCTCCCCCCAGCCCGAACTAGGGCTGTAGCTGAAGTGATGTCACATAAACACTACTGAGGTCATAGAAAATTCCCTCTCCTCCCCTGTCTGTCTCCCCATTACCACATAGTCTCCCCAGCCAGCTGCCTCCCACTCATCTGCACATACATAGGGAGGCTGGGAAGGATCAGGCACCATCTGGGCATTCTTAGGTACCCAAAGCGGGGACGTGGGTGGTGGCAATGAGTACTCAGAATGTAGGATCCACACTAGTATCCCTAGTACTGGGAACAGTAGGTGGGATCGGAGTGAGAAGGAGGGGGAGAGAGGAATGGGGAGGTGGGGTTTGTTTCTGCTACTGATTGCGATTTTATCTGAACCCCCATGCTTATTACTCCCCAGCCCTCCTTTCCCCTCCTCCCTTACCCCCGAGTCTCCCCCTCTACCGTCCTCCTGCACCTCCAGTTGACCATGGCATCAGAAGCAGAAAAAACATTCCAGCGGTTTGCTGTCTTCGGAGAATCATCAAGCAGCGGCACTGAAATGAACAACAAGAACTTCTCCAAGCTGTGCAAAGACTGTGGCATCATGGATGGCAAGACAGTCACCTCTACTGATGTGGACATCGTGTTCAGCAAAGTCAAGTAAGAGACCAGAGATGGGAGTTGGGGTGCGAGTAGAACAAATGAATGGGACATGGAAGCTTTCATGTGATAGAACATTTGTAATGGGTCTGCCAGCACCTGCTGGGTACCTGGCACTGTTCTGTTCCCTGTCCTCAAGACACTAGGTGGCTAAGTCTGAGTAAGGGGAGAGTTGGACCTTAGGAAGTGATGAGTTCATGTTGCAGAGTTTCTGGATTTGTCTGACTGACTAGGGCCAAGAATGCCCGAACCATCACATTTCAACAGTTCCAGGAGGCAATGAAGGAACTGGGCCAGAAGCGGTTCAAGGAGAAGAACCCAGATGCAGCCCTGGAGAATGTTTATGAATATCTGGAGGGCAAGGACCCAGCTACCACTGGTGTTACTGTGAGTGACATTCTGCATCCCTAACGCCTGACCCTGCTTCCCGACCTCTCTGCTGCTGTCGCCTTTCCCATCCTAGCGCCTACCAACAGCGGTGCTGCGGGGGACAGGGCACAGAACCTCTGGGGCACTGTTGGTACTGGAACAGACCTTAGCAATCATCGAGTCCAAACTTGTCCAATACACGGTCCATGGGCCACATGCAGCCCAGGACGGCTTTGAATGTGGCCCAACACAAATTTGTAAACTTTCTTAAAACATTATGAGATTTTTTCAATGAGATTTTTTTGCAACTTTTTTTTTTTTTTTAGCTCATCAGCTATCATTAGTGTGAGTGTATTTTAGGTGTGGCCCAAGACAATTCTTCTTCCAATGTGGCCCAGGGAAGCCAAAAGGTTGGACACCCCTGACTAGTCATTTCAGAGGTGAGGAAACTGTGTCCTAGAGTGGGGAAGTGACTTGCCCAAGGTCCACAGCTATTTTAATAGTAAAATTTAGACTCCTTCCTGGAAGTCCAACATCTGAGCTGGGCAGGTGGGGCCTGGTTGACACTGAGTGCAGAGGACTTGATACCTGATCCCCATGTCTCTCCCTGCTCTTAGGTAACATCTAGTCTCTGACTTCATGCCTCTCACCCACCCTGTTTCCCATTTGTCCCCTCTCTACTGAAAAGCTCTTTCTACTCTAGATTTCAAATAGGACCTACCCACTAGAAGGGACTTGTATGTTGGCCCTGGGGTTGAAGTTTTTTGGCTGCAATCGGATCAAAATAACTCCTCTGGAATCAGAAAAATCCACACACAATCCACTCACTCCCATATACCAGACTCCCATTCCCCCGTGCCTCATGGCCGCATCTGGGCCCTGAGAAGGCAGCATGACACCAAGGGTAGAGCAAGCGCTCTGAGCACCGGCAGCATCAAAGGCCATCTCTAGAGAAGGGGTGTGATAGTAGAGGGGAGGGGAGAGAGGGATCAGACCCCTTACCCTCTGGCTTGCAGAAAGCAACGACCGTGGGTGGAGTGAGCCGGCTGACAGACACCAGCAAGTACACTGGCACCCACAAGGAGCGCTTTGATGAGAGTGGCAAGGGCAAAGGCATCGCGGGACGGGAAGAGATGACCGACACCTCAGGCTATGTGAGTGGCTACAAGGGTGCTGGCACCTATGATAAGAAGGACCACTAGGGAGTAGCCTCATCTTAACCTGCCAGCCCTTGACCCTGCATCTTTAATACCAGGGAGATTGGGGAACAATAAACATTTGTGTGTGCAGCAGCTAATGAGCTCTGTCTTCCACCAGGGTGAGGGATGGATGGGCCTGTTGGTGTACAGAGAGACAGAGAGGAGAGAGAAGAGAAAGCCCAACAGTCAGGGTTTCCAGCTCCCCATCTTTTGCCCTATTTAGCGTAATGCCTCCGAGCCGTAAGTTAGCATTCACTCAACAACTGCTTCTAAGATCTGAGCTGAGGAATATATATTTGGAGGTAAGAGATAAACCACATGTGGAGGCAAAAGTATTTGCTACTTTCATTCACACATTGCTATTATCCCACCTCCCTCTATCTGCCAAAGGGTGGGGGGTAGCAATTCCTGATTTGACTTAAGGGGTGACCCAGATATCACAAACCAGACCCCTGTCCCTCCACCTTCCTCATCTATTGCAGTCCAGGTTTTGTTGGGAAAGAAATAGAAGCCAGCTAAGGTGGGCTGAGGTACTACATAGCCTGACTCCTATTACAAGTTTGTTCTCAAGCTGGGGAAAGGGAGAATCTACTTTTAACATCCTTAACAGCCGGAAATGAGTTTTACCCCACCACACCTCCATCATAGTTCACGTGGAGCAGAAGACCCTACTGACTGCTAAACGTAGACCAGGAAGATGGCAGAGGTCGGAAAGCTCCAGGACTCCGAGAGTCGGAGTGCTAGTGCACTGAAGAAAGAAGAATGAAACCAGAACTGAGTCGGGTGTCTTTTCTCTTTTTATTGTTAAGTGATTATAGATTCACAGGAAGATGCAAAAATAGTTCAGAGAGGTTCCATGTACCCTTCCCCCAGTGTCATCCAGTGGTGATATCTGACGTAAGTCAGATGGGGTTTGAAAACCTTCTTTGACTACAGCTAAACCCACCTCACCCATCTTGTCACTTGGCAGATCCTAGAGTTTGGGGGACATCAGACGGAGCTTTGGGAAGAAACAGCATGTAGGAATCCTTGGGGGGATAGGTCAAAGAAAATAACTTGAAACTCCAGTGAGCCAAGGTGAGAATGGTAGAAGGAAAAGAAGTTGGAGAAAAGACTAAGGAGGCTGGGAGTGTCGGGGGACAGACCCACTACACTGGGCTCCATGGCAGGAGAGGGGAAAGGACAGGTTACATGAAGAAAAAGATCAGTGATTTCATAGAGAGGCACAGACCGGGAACTGAGGGGGTTTCTGGGGAATTGAGGCTAAAATGAACCCAAGGGTCTCAGGGAGGTGTTCCTATAGCTAGAAATACCCATCGTGTGGGTGAGTGAGTGGAGGGAGTTATAAGGGAAATGAGGAAGACAGACAGGAAGGGTGGTGGGGATGGGGTGTTGAGACATGGATCTAAGTGCCTGTTGCCATGGTGTGAGCTGAGGCTCTGGGCCTCCATCCAGAATTTAGGATCTGGCCCAGTGGATGGATAGTCACTGCCAACTGGACACAGTCAGCCTGTTGGGTGGGTGAAGCTGTCTGCAGGAGGGGGAGCATGTTTGGGGGAGGGGGAGGTAAACAAGTTGGAAAGAGCTTAGAAGAGAGTATGACTGCATGGTGACCAAAGCTCTGGACATTTTTCCTACCTCCTGGTCTTTTGGGAGAGGACCCTGCCTGCCTTCAAAGTCAGGGAGGAAGTGTTGGATCAGGGACCAGAGTTTTGGCAATGGGGACAGGCTGGTGTGTGGTGGCAGTAGGGGGTGGTTTGGAATACAAGTCTCCCTCCCCTAGTGGAAGCCAATGATACCTATTGGTTCAGCATCATACTTTTGGGAACAGAGCAGATAGAGCCTTTGGTTGGTTAGGGTGTCATTGTAGTGGCAGCTAGTGGGTGGCTGTGTGGTGACCAAAGAGCAGATGGTGAGGGGAAAGGAGTCCAGGGTAAGTGTACAGTATTCATTGTAATTTTCACAAAAGCTCTCACAGTTCTTGCAGAACTTCCGGATGGCTTCCCAGGGGGCATGTATTATATAATGGGTATTTGGGCAATACCAGTTTTGCTCTTTGCCCCGCACATAGGCCATCAGACCATTACAGTAGCCATGGAAACCCGTGGGGTAGTTAACCTTGGGAAAGTCAATGTGTAAGTCTTGGAATTTCTTGATGGCGATCGGCAGCCCGATGTCCACGACCAGAGTTGGTCCTACAACAAGCTGGAGGAAGAGGAGCCAGGCCATAGTGAGTGCCATTCTTCCTGCTGGTAGAGTTAAGGTGGTTGGAGGCAGAGGGGGGTGTACAGGGGCTGTCTGCCCCTCCCAGGAGCCTCCAGCATTCCCCTGTGCCTTCTCCTACCCCCTGAGAGCTGGACTGTACCTTGGAGATCATCCAGCCCTAGACCTCATGTCCCAGAGAGAGGAGATGCTTGCTTAAGGTCACCCAGCTCAGCCACTTTCAGCCATTCCCCACCTCCACTGGTCCACCTACGGCCTCAGCCTCACCCAGTCCATGAGCTGTAACACTTACAGAATAAGAGATCCAACGGGTCCTTGGGTGAGCAGCTCTTCTGGATTATCCTGGGCCCCAGTCGAACCTTCTGGGAAAAAAATGCAGAGGCAATAGAAGGAACAGGCTGAGCTACAATTCTCTGATTGCGCTGGAGGAAGGACGGGAGCTGGGAGATGAGCAGAGCAGCAGCTAAGGACAGCCCAATGGTGAGAAGAGGCTGGAAAGATTTCTGGATAAAGACCAGTTGGGGAGGAGGGAATGTCCCCTGAGTTTGAGAAGCCCCTGTGCTGAGGGCGGTGGATAGGTGGGAGGAAAGGGACATTCTTATCAGGTCTCCTCTGTCCTGGTGTTATAAGAACACTTAGTTCCAACCTCGCCAGAAGTCCTTCAGTTCTTGGGCTTCCTTTGATGTTTTCTGTGATGCATAGGGCCTTCTGCTTGCAGAAAAGTGACAAGAAAAGTCGTGTCATGTTTCTGAGGAACACAGTGCTGCTTACTCCTGACCCTTCAAGAACAGAGTGTCTGCCATTCACATCCCACTCACAGGAGTCCAGGAGGCCACACCCATGCACGTGCACTGGCCTCCCACCTGACTGTCCCCATCATCGACTTCACAACAACCACAATGACAAGGATCACAGGGATTCCCTCACCCATAACCTCAGGCCCTTTCAGAGTCAAGGCACACCTGGAAAATTTGGCACACTGACCCTGAAGTCTCAAACTTGTAGGGTCAGATAAAACAGCGTAGCCTGGACTTTGAGCGGGGGTGGGCCACCTGAACCGAGTGAGTCAGCTTCTTGCTGTTGTCTGTCATGTCAGGAAAGAGCTGGTCTCCTGCCTCTCTTTTTCACCAATGCTTGCCCCCTCACCAGAAGCAAAGAGCCAACTCCTTAGAGCCTGCCAGTTATGGTCCTTGATTTTGACAGGCCTTTCAGCCAAGTCCCCCTGCAGTGTGTGATCTAGGTGGTGGCTTCCTGCCGGGAGAGCCTACCATGGTCTCCCTGGGGAGAGGGAGCAGGCAGTCAGGCTGCAGAATGCTGAGTGCTCCAAGGCCGATGTATAGCTCAGGAGGGGGTGCAGAGAGAGGTACTGCTCGTCCTCATTCATGCGCCCCAACTTGCTTCTTCTGACAGCACAAACTGCAGTCCAAGACTGAACCCATCCTTCCCACAACTTGGTTCCCCTCCTGTGCTGTCTATCTCAGCTTCCTCAGTTACCTATACAAAAAATCTGAGAGTGATCCTAGATCCCTTCGTCTCCCTAATTCCACCAGCAGGGAGGTGGGGGCAGTGTCTACATGGTGATTAAGAACAAGGCTTTTGAGTAAAACAGATCAGAAATGAAACCATCAATCGGAGTTTACTAAAACGTGATGAACTTCGGTTTCTTCATCAGTTCATGAGGAAAATATTTTACACCTTGTGGCAGGTATGAGGATTCATTAAGATGCACGAGCATGTCAAGAGCTTTTAGCCCAGTGCCTGGAACATAGTGAGACTCAATACGAACCTGAGCCCATCAGTTAGGCAGCCCTGGCGATCTTATCTAAACTTTTCCTAAACCCGTCTCTTCCATTTCCACCACACACACTCCAACTCTGATAAGATTCTACCCCTCAGAGGACAGAAGAGCTTCCATGATGTGGTCCCCTGCCATGTCTGCAATTGCATCTCCACGCGGGCCTGCTTCCCCCATTGGGCCCTTACCCCCACCTTCATGTCCTTGTGCATGTCATCTCCTCTACCCAGCATGCCTCCGGCTCTAGCCCTAGTCCCCATCAATTCCACTGAGTTTAGCTCATGCAAAAACTCAGCCCAGAGAGCCTGTGGGGAGAAGCCTCTGCTTGGAAGACCTCCCCACGGAAGTACGCGCAGCCGCGCATGGGAGGGCACAGCCCACATGGGCAGGTGGCTCGTCTGTGCCAACACCAAGTGGGAGCCCATGCAGGGTGGTGTCAGAGCCTGGCTGATTGAAGCCTTTGAGCAGGATTACTACTGCGTGGTCCCCACCGCAAGGTATGTCACTTCTTCCCTATTTACTCAAGGCTGCAGGTTCCCTGAGAAGAGGAAGGAGCCTTTCATGCCTCTTGGTCTTCCTCTTCCTCATTCGCAGCTCACCTACCACCACAGACAGCACATGTAGAGGAAAGAGTTCAGAACTTGATATCAGATAACTTACCGAGTTTCTGTTTCCTCTTTTGTAAAATGGGGATCAATACCTTCCTTATCTCATGAGGCTGTAAGAAGAAAAGAAGATGATCAGCATGAAATTGCCTAACCATTAAACAATATGTAAAGGGATAATGGGGATGGTCTAGATTCTACACCAACTCACTTTTTCCCCCCAATTAACATCTGCAAATCCTCTTTCATTCCCCAAATGAGCCACGTGACCTTCCCCACCCCCACTGCCCCCAATCTGGAGGCCCCTCTAACACCTGACTTAAAATTCATCTTTACATGATAGAAAGAGAACTGACTCTGGGTAATGAACCCATAATGCAACACACAGACGATGAACTGTACACCGGGGACCTATGGAATTCTTATTCATCAGTGTCACCCGAGTAAGTCAATAACAATAAAAAATTTATCTTTATACCATGTTGATTACTCTAAAGTAATTTTTAATAATTGTTAAGTACTATTTGAAATGCCCTATCACAAACTTGAGGGGGGTGGAAATGTAAAGGTAAATAAGACATTCCGGTCCAGATTAAATTTACTATTCAGTATATTGTTACAAAGGCGTGAGCACAGGGCCAGGAAAAGCGCTGAGTGTGCGATGGGCCCTCAAACTGCCATCCCAGTGGTCTGGTCTTCAAAATTCTGTCCTTAGAGGTGTTGATCCATAGGATTGTTTTTTCCATTCTGACATCCTTGTCATGGTTTCATCTGCTTCCTAAGCCTGAGATCTGTGGAATTGTTAACCCCATTACACTGGATTTAACATACATAAGACTTACCCTAGAGATGAAGAAACTAAGTTTTAGTGATGGACAACAGCTTGCTCAAAAATCATAAGTATCATTCAGTGGTTCTCCAGAGGGGGCCAATTTTGTCATGTCTGGAGATATTTTTGGTTGTCACAACTGGGAGGTGCTTCTGGGATCTAGTGGGTAGAGGCCAAGGATACCTCTAAACATCCAACATTGCACAAGACAACTCCGAGCAGAGAATCATCCAGACTAAAATGTAAATAGTGCTGAAACAGAAAATCTGGTCCGGTGAGTCAGATTCCCTAACAAGTGCAGACTTACTTACACCTTATATTAATCTATTGAAAAGGGTTCCAGGATTTAGAAAGATGTTAGATTTGGCTTATAATGGTACTGGCTTTTCTATCAGCAAAAGGAGTACTGATGGTTGACCACTGAAACAATTCTGAGTTATTTTTCCCATAAAGGTGACCCTCTGCATGTCCTCACCTACACATTCTCTCTCTCCTGCCCTCCCCAAGGGTAAGCATTTCTAGAACAACTGGCTAGAGTGGCAGGTACAGGGGTGACTTTTATGACTGAGGGGAACCCCAAGACTTTTTCCAGAGTAAGTGTACCTCAATCTCAGTGGCACCACTTTTTGCCCTGTCCAACTCAAATTACTCAAGCAGCATCCTGTGTCAGGGTCCGTTCCTGAGTTGTCCTTGAATGCAAAGGATTGCTTTAGACATCTCGGCTTCTTGTCATAGCTTCACCTCAAACCCAGGGTTGCAGTCTAAGAGCTGCACTGTCAGTTCCTCAGTCTGCTAACCAGCACTATGGGCTGGTGTGATCCCACCTGGGACTGGAGCAGAGTGAATGCCTTCTAACCCAGAAGCTGAATCAGTTAAGGTCATGTATCTTCAAGGCACCATTCTGTATCCTGTGGTAGGTGCAAAAGGAGTATAACAGATGGACCTGGTCTTCTGGGAATTGACGATCTAAATGGGAGGAAGATGATAAATACATGTGAAGAAATAACCAATGCTTCAAGGCGGAAAATTATAAGTCTGGAAGGCAGCAAATGTAGGAATTTAGAAGTGAGAAAGATCCCTCTGAATTGGGAGAATCAGAGCGCATTTTAAGGGATTAGGGGTCATCCTGGGACCTTTGGGTGGGTCTGAACAACAGTTCAGAGTTAAGTGGAGATAAAGAGAATTATGAAAGGTATGTTTGAGGAAACAGACAAAACCACCCTGGCTAGGGTGGAGGCACTCAGTGAGAGAAGAGTCAGAGATAAAAAAGTTGGAAAGGCAGGTTTGTCAAATGGTGGCAGACCTTGAACATCAGGCTAAGGAATTTATATTTGAGTCTGTTGATAAATGAGCTGACAATAACTTGTGAGAACTCTCACAAGGGAGATCTCCAGCCCAGATCAGGCTCCCCTCTCCTACCTCCCCTCTCCTGTGATGGCTGAAGACATTGGTGTGGGAGCCAAGGATTCCAACCCACAGCTGTTCCAGGAAAGGTCATGAGAATTCAAAGACCCAAAGCAAGTTCCACATCAGACCCCAACTTGCTGTTTGTTTCATTTTCTCTGTCTACAAAAATAAATCTATTACCTTTACTGATCCTAGGAGCAACAAAATTAGGATAACAGAACTCAGATCTGCTCCTGCTTGGAGGGAAACTCTCATGGGCTTTCCATTGGTATCCAGAGGCTGTGTGGAACTCCGGAAGAGAGACAGGCTGGGCTCTGAAGGGTGGGCACCCATCCAGGTCCGGCCCTCCTCTGTCCCAGCCCCCCTCACCCCCTCTCACTGCAGGCTAGAGGAAGCAGCAGCTGTTGTCCTGTGGGAAAGACAGGCAGAGGTCCACCTGGCACTGCTGGGGTTTTCACAATACCCACCCAATGACTTTAAACACACACACAGAGAGAGAGAGAGAGAGAGAGAGAGAGAGAGAGAGAAAGAGAGCACGCGCGAGAGCAAGCGCAGCCCTGGGAGAAGTTGGGCCAAGAGCAGTGACTGTGGCAATCAAATGAGAAGGAGGCTGGTGTAGCTAGCTCATATCCCTGGTTAGAAGCTGTTTGTGTGAGGGGCTTTCTTCCCTCAACCTCCTCTCCCACCGTTTTGTCTCCCGTTCTCCCTTCTCTAGTGATTTTCTTTTCTCTTCTGTGAGACTCCTAGACCAGCCTGATGCCTGCCTGACTCCTTGTCTCCGGAACCTTGTCTCCCCTTTCTTCCATCTTTTCTCCTTGCCCCGTGCATGTAGTGAAGGGGGAAAAAATGGCCAAATTATCTTACCACATGCAAAGCGAAGCAGGTCTGGGAAGCTGGATAGTTTAGGCAAATAAATAAAATCACCTGCCTTGTCCCAATAATTGAGGCAAAGTAAGAATTTCAGCTTGAATTGAGCAGATAGTAGTTTCAACTCCTCATATTGGACGTGCATACCTAAACCTGTACTCTCTCTGCCCTTTAACCTGAGACAGTGGGGCTGTGTTTATTTTACTTCCACATAGCACTAAGGCAGCCTTTTGGAATTTAGAGCATAATAGAGTTCACTAGGATCATTATAATGACAGGAAAACACAAGAGCGGGGGGCAGTGCATGTCGTGGTTTGGAAACATCTCACTCTAGAATAATGAGAAGTGAGAAGGAGTGTGGGCTAGGAATTCAAATGAGCTCTTAGCCTCCCACCCTGTCCTCTATCCCCAGCCTCCAGTCCCGGACTGGACGGGCCTGTGCTAATCTGTATTCTGTCCAGTCTGCTTTAAACCATGGACTTTATCTCCACACATTTGCATTTCTACAGCAGCGGAGGCATAATTCTCTATCCAGAAGTTCGAACTGCGGAGACTGAAGCACCCTAACAAAGCAGTGAATGCTCTTTCCGCAGCCAAGGCCTCACTCACTGAGCTGAACTAGAGGAGCGGGGCTGGTGTGAACTTGCTCTTGGCTCTCTGTTGCCATCTAGTGGTGATTCCCATCTCCAACACCGTGTTTTCTCTGAAGAGCCTTCATCCTGACCCACAGCTGTGCTCTCCATCTGCTAAGTGGATGTGCCCCTGGCCTCAAAACAAACACCCAAATCCTCCGGGCTTGAAGTCTTAACTTCTGGACCAGAACACAAACCTTATGATCAGAACGGTTTACGTGGTGGCCTCTCTACGGTTACAATCCACGCAAGGGCCAGGGAATCTTTAAACAGATAGGCCTTTTACTCCTGCTTAGAACCCTCCCAGGGCTCCCCACCATGCACAGAGCAGAAGTCTCAGCCCTAATGGTCTCCAAGCCTTGCCAGGATCTGGCCTCTGGTCCCTCTCTGACCCCATCACTCACCTGCTTTAGTCACGATGGACTCCTGGCTATTCCTGTAGCACCTCAGGCACATCTGTCTGCTTTCAGGCCTTTGCAGTACTGTTTTCTCTGCTTGGTTGTCTGACCACAGACGTACCATTTTAAACGGGACAGAAAACAACGGTACTGTCCTGTTTCAAACAGGGCATATGGTCGACCTGCTGACACCTTGAATTTAGCCCAGTGAGATTAGACTGATCATAGGTACCTTTTGAAACGGGACAGTACTGTTGTTTTCTGTCCCATTTAAAATGGTAGGTCTTGGCAGCCTAGTACCTGGAGCAATCTTTCCCAGACAAGTGCAAGTTTACTCTTTCACCTTCAAGTCTTTGTCCCAGGGTCACCTGCTTCAATGACCCCATTTAAAAATCACTGTCCTACTTTATTACTTAGCAATTACAACTTTGAGCCAAGTATATATTTATTTTTTTACTGTCTTTCCGCCAATGGAAGCTCCACAAAGGTAGGGATTTTTTTCTCTTTTGTTTACTGATATATTCCCAAGCACATTGGCACATAGTAGGGGCTCAATAAATAATTGTTGACTACATGAGTGAACCTGAACCCAATATTCTGAGATCACCTGCTACTTACAGGTGAATCCTGGAAACAAAAATACTACTTATCTCACTATTGCAGACCTTCACACCCACACAGAGCAATACTTCTCTGCCTCAGTGTCTCTGTTCTTCTGGTTGCCATATGCCACGCTCACTAGAGCCCCCAGAGCAGCACTGACCCAACTTTCCCACAGAGCTGTCCCTCCCACAAGGAACAGAGCATCAAAGGTAAAGGAAGGCCAAGGGGCAACCACCAATAGCATTTGCAAATTTGAACAGTGTTTAACTTTTACAAATTTCAAGAAAACAGCGAGAGGAAGAGTGATATATGAGAAGTATTAGGTGCCTTCTCCAGGCAAACCTGGCCGCCTGGCTCAGCACCTGGAGCTGGCGGAACGAATCCCTGTAGAATGGCCAAAGTGGGACAGTGCTGGGCATCTGACTGTGCTGATTCATCCACTTCCCTGTCTTCTCTGAAAGATAAGCAGTAAAGCCTGATGACAAAAAAACCACACAAAGCACCTTTCTAGGCTATTCTATCTGTATCTCAGGTCAGGAAAGCAATCCTTATGACCACAGTGATGGCCTCTTCGCAGAATCATGAACCCGAGGTGTGTATCGGAGGAGATAAATGATGACTGTCCCTGAAATTCATTTGGAGTTGACACCTGGGTCAGGTGCTTCATTAGAGTCATAAAAGCATGTGGCCAGGGGCCAAATCTAGCCCATGAGTGTGAAGATTCAACCTTCCTCATTGCCAAACATGTTTAGGCAGGTGCACTAACTCCATAGCTATTGGCTTACTTGAGACATGTAAGTGGAGAGACATGATTCATTTCCTGCTCCAGGGCTGCTCCCCGGCCCACCCCCAAACAGAAGCAACACAGCACAGGCCAGCTCTTAAGGAGTCGGGTGGTGAGAAGAGGCCCTCAGAGAGCTGACGTCCAGCAGTGGCAGGTGCACCCGCCATCCACTGAGCAGGAGCGACAGCAGGAGGACTCAGTGAGGTGAGGCCAGCGGCGGGACATGGGTGAGGATGGAGAAGGGGTGTGCTCTCACCAGATAAGAGTGCACTCAGGTGAGCCATAAGATGGACAAAGGAGGGGCTCAATGTGGCGGGCATGGGACAAACATAGGGGAGAGAGAAGAGTGATGTGGGTGACACAAAATGGGGATATGGAGGATATGGGAATGGGGGGCATGGAGGGGATGAGACACTGAGAAAGGGAGAGGGACATAGGGACACAAACAGGATGGGACTTGAGGGAGTGGAGATAGAACAGTGGGTAGGAAGCAAGATGGACAGAATGAAAAAAGATAGGGATACAAGGTGAGGGGGGAAGCATAGCATTAGGGGCTGGGCTCCCAGTGGGTGTGACACAAGAGAGGGAGGAAGGGATGAGATTCAGGGTGACAGAGGGGAGGGAGAGGTGGTTAGCAAGGAGCTGGGGCAGGAAGGTTCATTTCTCAACTAAACACCACCTGCTCTCTCCCAGCGATCCCAGCCCTACGTTCTGACAGTTTCCCCTAAGAGAGATGGCACCGGCCAGAGCAGGATTCTGCCCTCTACTGCTGCTCGTGCTGCTGGGGCTGTGGGTGGCCGAGGTTCCAGTCAGTGCCAAGCCCAAACACATGACCTCAGCTCAGTGGTTTGAAACCCAGCATGTGCAGCCGAGCCCCAAGGGATGCAACATGGCGATGGGCAACATCAACAAGCACACAAAACACTGCAAAAGCCTCAACACTTTCCTGCACGAATCCTTCTCCAGTGTGGCTGCCACCTGTCAGACCCCCACCGTAACCTGCAAGAACGGCCATAAAAACTGCCACCAGAGCAAAGGCACTGTGTCCCTGACCACGTGTGAGCTCACCTCGGGGAAGCACCCACACTGCAGGTACAAAGAGAAGAAACTGAACGCTCCTTACATTGTGGCCTGTGATGCTCCCCAGAAAGGGGACTCAGGAAAATTCCACCTGGTTCCTGTGCACTTGGACAAAGTCCTTTAGGTTTCCAGCCTTCCTCACTCCTGGTCTGTGCTTTAATTGCCTCTCTAGGCCTCTACACTGCTCCCTCTATGCCCAGAAGGTTCTCTCCTCTTCACGTCCTGGGGTCCTCCCTAGCTCAGGCTTTCCTGAGAGTTTGAGGGGGAGCTGAGGTGGACACCTGAGTGGGCTAAACTCCAGAAGAGAGGGTCTTTCATCTCTTTGTTGCTGTTTTCTCAGAAACTCAACCCAGGGTAGAGGGGAGCTGAGCAAGCTTGGGGTGGGGGGTACCTAGTCTGTGTCTTGTACATCTTCCCCCTGCCCCATCTTATCAGAGCAGCATGGCAAGAGGAGGAAATGGATGTAAGAGGGTTGTATGGGGTTTATGGACAGAGCTGTTCCTAAACTAGAAATCTTCCCAAACTCTGTTGATGGTGAGGTAACCTCTGTGCAGAGAGGCGGCCAGCAGGAAAGAAGGCAAAGAAGTACCATTTCACATTTATGAAGCATTTTGTGCTTTTCGTGGTGGAGCCACGTGAGCCCCTGGTGAGAGAAACTTGATGACTTCTTTAGGGATGAGGAAACTGAGATTTCAGAAAGCATAATGAATTTAAGAGCTTGTGAAATTGGTTAGTATAATAACAGCACCTGCACTTGAACCTGAGTCTCCTCACTCTACATACATTGCACTTTTGACTTGACCACTGGGGACAGGGGGAAAGAGAGAGAACTCTGGAGGGAGACGAGGAAAACTAGGTAAGAGTTCACCCTGAAGAGCCAGTTGCTCTGTGTTGACTGAAATAAAGGTCATTACCTCTCTAGTCAAAAGACTGTTTACAAGGTGCTCCGGGGATCTTAATTCATTCTGTCTCTCTCTCTCTGCCTCTCTAACTGCCTTTTCCCTTCCCCAGCCCACTGCTTTACTGGGCCCTGGGCCTGGCTCTGGCTGGTTCCCCTTGGCCTGAAGGCATAGGGTAAGATGAGTGTCCCAGCTTCATCTCCTTGCTCCGGGTCACATTTCCCTTGACCCCAAGAGACTTCCGTGGCCCAGAGCCTGCTTGTCACAAACAGGCTGGTGGGAGCTGCCAGAGCTTCCTTCCTCCTGATAACCATCTCTCCTGCCTCAGTGCTTCCTTGGCTCTCTCCGCTCTGTCTGGCAGTCTTCCCAGGCCGCTGGGGTTGAGATGTGGAAATGCCACCTCCCTAGCCCCGCTGGGCTGCAGATACCATTTCTCTCTCCCTAGAGAGCAGAGCTAGAGAAGCTATGACTTTAAGTGGCCTAGATCGTGACAACTCCTCCCGCACTGCCTGCAGCTCTGACCATCACCAGCCACTTCCCTCTATCTTTGTCTCAGTCCCAAAAGACATCACTCCTCACACCCATCCGCCTGCCCTCCTTCAGCACCCATCTAGCTGTTCCACCTTCCCCTCCCAGCAAAGGAGTCTACTCTGTACCTATCCCTCCTAACAATTCTAGTGCTCCTTTACATCTTATGGGAGTCAGAGGAAGCTTTGGAGCCAGAGAGAATTGGGTGTAAATCTTGGCTCAGCCGTTCCTGGCTAGACCTCGAGCCAACTACCGAACCTCTCTGCAGCTGTTTCCCTATAGCAAAATGGGAGTAATACTACCGACTGAATGGGATTGTGGGGAGATTTAGAAATGACACTTAATGAAGTCTTCATCAGCCCCAGGCACTGGTAGGCATTCAATAATGACAACTACTAATAGCAGTGGTAGTAGTAATAGAAATATCCCTGTCCAGTCATATCTACCTTTGGCAAACACACAGACCAAGACAAGTACCCTACTCAATACTCCTTAAGAGCTTTCTTTTGCTGGTACGATGTTCATGAGTCAGCTAGAAGACAGGTCTGCAGGCAGAGTCCTGTTAGGTCAGTGGTTCTCAACCTTCCTAATGCCGTGCCCCTTTAATATAGTTCCTCATGTTGTGGTGACCCCCATAAAATTATTTTCATTGCTACTTCATAACTGTCATTTTGCTACTGTTATGAATCGTCATGTCAATATCTGATATGTGTTTTCCGATGGTCTTAGGTGACCCCTGTGAAAGGGTCGTTCGACCCCCAAAGGGGTCGGGACCCACAGGTTGAGAACCACTGAAGATGAAGAGAGAAAGTAGGTAAGGGATAATCAACCGAAAGGAGATGAGAACATTGAACAGTTCAAGGTGAGTGGGGGGCCAATAAATTAATGAGTCTTGAAAGTAGAGATGCGAGATGCACTAAAATGAATCACAGAGGCTCCAGTGAAAGGGTGTATAAAATAGACATTGTGGCCAAATAGCTGCACGTAAAATCTATGTAGTCTGTGGTCACTATATACCTTTATTATTCTTTTTTTTTAATTCATTTTTATTGATAGACTTTTTGGGGTGACATCTGTTAGCAAGATTTTCTCTCTTTTTTTGCATTTCTCATGGGGTTTTTAATGAGGATTGAATAAGATAATGCATATAGGTGTTTAGCACCTCCTGGCACCAAATAATGTTAGCCATTATTGTTACATGTTACTAAGTGGGCACGTAAATGAAAACATGCAATTTCTATTTATTTATTTATTTATTTATTTATTTTTAAATTCATTTTTATTAATAGACTTTTGGGGGTGACATCTGTTAGCAAGAATTACGTAGGTTTCAGGCATACAATTCTACAGTGACCTTTATCATTCTAATAGATTTTCAGCTGAGGTACAAGATACTTGGGGGTAGCTAATTTTTCTCTTAACTTGATTCTTTTTTCACAACTCTGTATATTCTTTATTGATGCTTTTCTTTATGGATATTCTGAAGACACTGTCCTCACAAAATTTTGAAGTGGCTAAAATTATGCCTTTAATGCATCCTCTCAAAATGAGAAGAATTTCCAAATAATGACTTTTTCTTGAAAGACTCCTGACCTACAATGTATTAGATAACTAAAAATTAAACATTCAAAAGTAATCTGTGGTGACAGGTAAAAATCACCTTGGGGGTAAGAGGTAAGCTAGACATGTTCTTTCTTGGTCTGGATATGTTTATATTGGGAAAACTCATTGAACTGTACATTCAAGATTTGTGTATTCAATGTATGTAAATTATACCTCAATTAAAAATCCTCCTAAAAAGTACTGTTCTTAAGGATTATTTTATTTGATGTGATAAGTGTTAACCTACAAATCAATTCTAAAAAGATTATGATATAATGAAATTACAGACAAAATTATGATACAATCTAATTTTATTCTGCTTTATATTATTTATTAAATTAAATAGTACTTATACTATTTATTAAGTTATTATAAATGCTTTTGGCTCAAAAAGTATGTAAAGTTCTTCTAAAGTTATCCAGCTAATACACAGTCTCCTATTATTTATATTAACTATCATCTAATTTTTCTATTTTTAACTATGTGAAAATTCTTAATAATTTTTTTGTATATAAGCTTTCAGAGATATTATTACAGCAGTTTTTTTAAAACAATAAATACATATATTTCCTCTGATTGCTAGCATTTCAACATTTAAGTAAGTTCATAAGGAAAATTTCACTCCACATTTCATCTAGAGTGCTCACCACTATTTGAAAGTGATTATTCAGATATTAATAATAAATTTAAATATTAAAAATAAATTGAAATGACCTGCCTTATTCTCATTACAAATGCTTTAACTGATTCAGTTTGACGGTTACTTGTTCTTTCACATCTTGATCACAGCCAACTTGAGGGATGCCAGGAATAATGTTAAAATAGGCATTTGGCTACTTGGCCATCCAAAGGTCAAAGCTGAAGTCCAAAATGAATAACAGGTTTGGGCCAAATATCAAGGCTGGCTGAACTTGATACTGTCCTACTTAAAAGCTGAAAATTGGGAGAAGGAGACTGATCGATTATGAGCCCTCTCTGTTTCTGGGAGTGGGAACCTGGAGAGGGGAGGACAGTGTCCAGGGAAGTATTGACCAGCCTTGTGTGGACAGCTTCCAAGAGAATTGTTTCTTTTTTTGTTTGTTTGGGTTGGTTTGTTTGTTTGTTTAGCCTTTATGCATTTATTTTATACTCTACCAATTTGACACATTTCAAATAGTATGTGAAATCTTATCTATTACATTTTCTTTAAGAGAATTGTTTCAACCCAGACTTGAGGAGCAGAAATGGAATCCAGGAAAGAAATTAGAGGGTTCCCTGGTGGTGTAGTGGCTAGGCTTCAGCACTCTCAACACCGCAGCCTGGGCTCGATTCCCAGCCAGGGAACCATTGCCCCCCGCCCCCCCCAAAAAAAAAAGAAAGAAATTAACCTAAGAACTGAAATGAGAGTGGGTTTGCTCTCCTAGGCCTGAGTCCGAGGGAGATCAGGCAGGATACTTTTCTGATTTGTTCCCCAAAGTCTCCACACTCTGAAGTAAATGATTCACAGATGCCCTGAAGAGGGCTAACTGAGCCACTCTGACCTCAAAGGCATTTCCTCGCTACCCCGTGACCTTGAGATCAGGACCCTTCTCCTCACATTGATTCCGTTGGCCCTCTTCACAGTGTCTATGGCTGTAGGGGACAACCCTAGAGCTGTGGCTGCAGAAAACACACCAGTAGCAGCAGCGTGCAGGAAGCCTTCTCTCTGACGGAGCCTTGGCCCCTTCCATCACAATTCCCCTACGCTCCCTCACTCCTGGGCCTCCAAAAGGGCTTCAGAGACTTCAGATCTTCACTCTTTTAAAGTCCTCCTCCTGCTCCCATCCCACCATGGAGGGTTAGAAAAAGCTCTCACCAGGATGTTTCCTTGTGCAGGACTCCAAAGCCAGAAAGCTTGGGAGCATCCAGGCAGCCATGGGGGCATAAGAAGACATTGCTCATGTGGCCCCGTAGGAAGTCCATGGTGCACAGGAGCGGAGATAAGGAAAGATGTCTACCCATAATGGAAATACACGCTATGCTGAAAAGCCTCCTGACTTAGGGAGATGGGAATTCCCTCATCTATATAAAGGAAATCTACTTCATAGGAATAATATGTAGCTTAAATGTGATGATACATGTAAAGCCCTTTGTACAGTGGCTGGCCTGTAGGAAAAGTCTGAGCGGTGTTATCATTTATATTTATTACAGTGGTGTCAGATGTTGAGTGGCCAAACCTGTGATGAATGGAGCAGGCCTGACTTCCGTGACAGAAGAACAGAGGATTTAAACAAAGGAGACCAAACTCCCTCTCAGCCTCCCCTTGCCAAAGAAAGAAATGCTCCTAGCCAAGAGTAGATTAATAAGGCTCAAGGTCAAACAAACAAAAAAAATTTTTTTAATAAAATTTATTTTCATTTTTCAATATATTCCATGATACATTTTATTTTGTGTAAAAATAATGCTTTTTTTCCTCTTCCCCACAAATAGTTTTAGTAAAATCGAGAAAGAAGACATTTATCTTGTGGCCTGTAGACTCTTCGCACACATCCTAGGGCAGGAGCACGCTGGCCTTGAAGTTTTCCTTAACTGTCTCTCTGTGGGTCTGGGTCTCTGACCGGTATTTCTCTCCAAGAGTTGGGTGAGGAAGATAAGATAATCATGGGGCCAGAACAATAGGAAGGTCCTTCACATGCTAAAAAATAAATGAGAACATAGATATAGAGTACTTGGAACAGGGACAGGAACATAGAAACCTAGTAAATGTTAGCTATGATTATTTTCATCATGGTTGTCATTGTCATCCCTGGGAGGTCGGAAAGCTGCACACAGGCTTGCAGGGAGTTCAAGCCCACAAAACACATGTGAGGGGAACCGCATGCCTCCCCTCTGGTTAGGGTGAAGCCCAGATCCTCTCCTTGAGGACTGATCCTACAGTCAGGAGCAAGGGGGCAGTCGTGCACTGAGAAAAGATTGCAGTGGGCCTGGACTCCCTGAGAAGGCCCCAGCAAGCTACCCACAAAAGAAAAATGAACCTGGAAACACAGTGAGACAACCGGATTTCATGCAATAGAGCTCTGAGGCTCAGAGTTCAGAAACTAGGATCCAGGGTACTTCATCACCTTCAGAGCCAAGGGCCCTTCTTGGAGGAGAATCCCTCTTGGAGAGATTCCCTGTGGAAACTTCTGACAAGACCCCTGCCTCAGTCTGAGACCAACCCAGTTTCCCTGCCCTTCTTGTTGACTCATTGCCAAGACCACGGATCCCAGCAAACAGATCTAGGACATTCAAACCAGCCTGGCCAAGGTAGCCCTGTTGTTCTCCAGAGCTGCTCAGGAGTAGGAGCTGCCCTGCAGTCCTACCTTCTTTTTTCCCCTCTGGGCTTTGGCAGCCTGAGCTCACCTCTACCCTGCTTCCTAGACTTTCATTCTCTTTGCATTATTCTCTTCTCTCTTTCTCTCAAAGTAACTGGGAAGCCAAATACTCACAATCTTGGTCTCCTTTTTGAATTAGCATTGCAATAATGTTTAACAGCCAGAGCTAATCCAATGCATGGGTGTCAGGGTAATCTATTGTTAAGAGCAAATGCTCCTCGAATTTAGCCCAGTGAGACTAGGCTGACCATACGAATCATTTGAAATGGTACAACACTGTTGTTTTCAGTCCTGTTTAAAATGGTACATCTGGTCAGCTTATCCAATCACCTGTCCTGGCCCCAGGTGGTCCACCAGGGAGGTATTAGGTGTTTGGCAGAAAGTTAGCTAAAAATCTTCCATGCTGTAGGCAGAGAAACAGAATACTATCAACAGCCCCCAAAAGCCAATATTGTACCTTATTCATTCAGCTTGTCTCTGGGTGAATTTTACTTCAAGGCTTTTCTACACATCCCAGCTTGGCTCAGCCCCAGGAAACAGAAAGCAGCACTGTTAACAGTTCTTCTCACACCCTGTCATAAGCACCTATCAGCACAGCATAGCTGGCAGCTCATCAGTCACAGCTGAACCTATGACACAGCCTCTATGAGCAGATCCACCATTGCCCTCCACCAAGAGATCAGGAGCCTGTCCTGAAGAATCTCATGCAGGACCTGAGCCAAGGATCAGAAGCTGTATATGCCCCACTTTCCCCTTAGCCACTCCCAGTCATGTGTAGTGGCCCAGGCCCCGTCTGCACCAGCCCCACTCCTCCAGAAGCCCATTCTTCCTGGAGAGTCGGTCTTCCACCACCCGGAGGTTGTATGCAGGGTGACAATCATACTGGGGGCAGCACTTGCAGTTCAAAGACTGCCTCACGGTGCTGCTGGACTTCAGGCCAGCAACCCAGATGGACTTTTGTGGCGTCCTCACCCACCCCTCCTGAAAAAAAAATCTGGTCTTAAGTGGATCACTGCTTATCCTCTACTGCCCCTCTTCTGAACTACCTTCAGGGGTCTTCCTGTAAGGCCTCTCCTTACATTCCAGTCTGGCTCTTAGCACTTTGATGTTTCTTCTTATTTCAAGGAATACAATCTGGGAGCAGTTTAGAAATTATTATATTGCAGCTCTTTGTGTTACAAATGATGAGGAAACTAAGAGAACCAGAGTGGCGATTCAGTTCAACCATCACTAGGCATCCCTGTGAGCCATCTGTGTGCCTGGCACCATGGAGACAGAAAAGCACGAAAGGAAAGGATTCCCGACTCGTGAGTTCACCATCTAGTTGGGAAGACTGGATACACATGTAAGAGCTAATAACAAAGCAAGGTGGTGCACAATTCAGTACCCAAAGGAGTGGCACCTGGAGTTAGTGCTGAAGGAGGTTACATTCTGGAGGGATTAGCCTGAGATCAAGTTGTCCAGGAAGGCTCATGCCTGTGATCATGATCAAGACGATAGACACAGCTAAGCTCTGAAGGATGGACAATATTTAAGGGAGGGCTCTCTGGGAAGAGAAAGAAAAACGAAATGAAAGAAAACTTGGAAGGAGTAAACCATGTCCAGGAGACAAAAGCAAGACCAGTGTATTTGAATAGAACTTGGTCATAGAGTGACTCTCAGCCCATAGCGTAACTAACTGTTAATAAACAGAAAAGCAGTGTGGCAGAGAGGGACACCACCACTTTGGGGCCAGACCTACCTCATGTTCAAAGCTGGTCCTGCCACTTTCCAAATCTGTGATCTTAACCCCTCCAGGCCTGTTTCCTTTTCTGTAAAATGGGGATAATAACATGGAACACACAGTACTGTTTGGTATATAAAATTGTACGTGTAGCACAATGCCTTGGCACGCAGTAAGCACTTCTTAAAGTGATAGCTATTAACTAGCATGGTGCCATGCACATACATAATACAATGTTCATAAATGGTGGTTAGTAGTATTTTTTTCCTCCTGCTGTTGTGGAGCCCTGTGCTGACCTGACCCTTCAGTAGTGTGGCATGTATTATACTGGCTGAATTTAGTAAAGTAGCAAATATTACACACAAAGCAATGTCTAGGGCCGTATTCAATACCACCATACCATAATAGGCACTTTAACATTGCATCACACCACACTGAATATATAAAATATATATATTCTTCATTCACTATCATTGCTACAGAAATGTATTGGAAATGATTTTAGTAAGTTTTACCTCTGAAATTATTTGACTATAAGGAATTGTGATTGGCACTGTTCCTTCTGTAATCGTGGTACTCCAGAATTCCTGTAAAATGAGAAAATCTAACCTAAGATTTCTTTCCAAGGTAATCAACTTCTTAGGTGTGCCAAATTTTAGAATAAATAGAATCACCTTTATGTTACCAGAGTAGCAGGTAAGTAAATACTTTAAATTTGATTTTGCACTTGACTTTTGCTGTATTGGAGCCAATATATTTTTTCCCAGTCTTAAATATTATAGGCCCTTGCAAACCTCCCAGACTACAGGCACTAAGCCTCTAGTCTAATGCTTAATGGTTTTTTTTTTGCTTGTTTTTCTGTTTTGTTTTGTTTTTTTGCTTTTTGGTATGTGGGTAGCTCCCTGACTGGGAATCGAACCCAGGCCGCAGCACTGACAGCGCCAGCGCCAAAGCCCTAAGCCACTGCACCACCAGGGAGCTCCTCTAATGCTTAATGGATAGACAGCCCTGCAACTATGGCAGCTGGGAAGACTTGTGATGGATGGCTAGGATCAAATACATAATCAAAGGATCCCATTCCCCAGGCTTCCCTGAGTGGGGCCAGCCAGATGCAGGGTCAGCACCTACTTGAGAAAAAGCATTTTTGCAATTTAATTGGATTCAGAGCTTGCAAAGTCTGTGGTCGGTCATCTTGGTTGGCATGAAATGTTTCTGCCAGCCCTTGGTTCCTGCTGCCATCCCCACCCTCTCACTTCAAAGCCAGAAACTTGGGTCTGCAACTGCTAATGAATAACCACTTGGTAGGCCGGCAAGAGAGAAATGACTTCCCTGATTTAAAAATGTCTGTTTGTTTGTTTGTTTGTTTGTTCCCTGGGGCCCAAATCAATTGCTTGCTGGAGAATGTTCTTCTGGGTTCAAGAATCAATGTTTTGTTATCTTTGTGGGAGGAGTGCATGAAGGGATCCCCACTGTGAAAAGTGTGAGCTCTGCTGTGACACAGGCTCCACCTTGGATGCAGAGGAACAAGCATCTCAGAAGAATCCCCTCTGGCAATGGAGACCCTAGGACCCTGAGTGATTTTTGCCACTTTGAGGAGCATTTTATCTCAAAGACTGTGCAGTCACAGGAACCCCAGAGGTGGAAATGCTGGGTAGAGTCCAACACAGACACGGGCCTCAGAGGCTGTCGCCAGATTAAGTTCTTCAACATAAGTCATTTGCTTCCTCCCTCGACAAATGTCACAATATCCACTTACTGCCAGTAATATAAAAATATAATTTACTCAATATGCATACTCATGTAACTCATTTGATTCAAATAATACTTTGAAAATGAAACTGTGTAACATCATATTTCAAAGAATGTGTCACTTATTAAATAGAAGCAAGAGTAAATGTAATGAATGTTACCCACTGTTCAAAAATTCTATCCAGAGATTGTTTTCAGCTGAAGACCCAGCCTGAGGTATGTTGTCTCTATGGAAAACGGGAGAAACAAAGAATTTACATTCTTGCTCTAATAGGAGACTTTCTCCTAAATGCTATCAGAAGGGTTAGAAGAAAATTATTGAAGGCAATGTTCGTGCACCACTTACACCACAGAGACACACTTACTAGATTCTTCCTCTGTGGAAAACACTTTCACCTTCACTTTTCAGACCCAAGAGATGAAACAAAAGTCAGGGAGCTCCGGGCCCCAGCTCTGCTGCTCATTTGGTGGCCTTGGGAAGGACACTTGGTCTTTCAGGACCTCCAATTCCTTTATCTGTAAAGTAGAGACCCTCTGTCATTCCAAGACTTTCTCCACAGAGTAAAAACATCAGCCATGGAAAGAACCCAACTGACCACACTGCTTTGCTGGCTGGAGCAGCATTCCCTTCCTGGGAGGGACTATTTACCCGTGGGAAACGGGGCCACAGAACAGGCAGGAATTAGCCTGACTCCACACCTTAATATTGACTCTTTCAGGAATGCCAGACTCGGCCTGGGAGAGTAAGGTTGTGGCCTATTTTTCTTCCAAGATTAGTTTCCTTTTGTGGTCTGACTTCTCAGAGTTTCAAACAAAAAACAGGCATGTGGAAAGAATAGGGGCCTTGGTAGCTGAGAGGAGTTGATTAAAATCCTGTATTTGACACTCTCTTAGCTGTCTAATGATGAGCAATGTCCTTAACTCTTCGGAGGCCCGGCTGGCTCACATATATATATAAATGTAATTATTCTCACCTCATAAAACTCTTTTGAGGGATACATAATACAAGTATTTATTGGGAGCCTTAAAAGGCAAATAATCTGCTGTGACTGAATAATAAAATGCTTAAATATTCAAGGTTGCAGGAGCCCTGCAATGATTGACACAGGGTATGAAATTCTTAGAAGGGCGAGCAGGGGTCTCCCCATGGTTAGCTATTCACACACCTCCTTTTCCTCTGTCATTGCCCACCTCAAGAGAGATGACACCAACCAGAGCAGTCTGCCCCCTACTGTTGCTCCTGCTCCTGGGGATGTGGGTGGCCTAGGACCCAGTCAGTGCCAAACTCAAACTGCAGATCAGTGGCTTGAAACTCAGCAGGTACAGCTCAGCCCCCAGGGATACAACATGGTGACAGGCAATGACAACAAGCACACAAAACACTGCAAAGGCCTCCATACCCTCCTATATGAAT
>PVJL010012615.1:0-36300 GCA_004026885.1 Lyroderma lyra | reverse complement strand
GCCTTTTCTCATACATGATTACAACACTGCAATGCTTATGCAGTATGTGAAGAAAAGGATCTAGAACTAGAGTATACAAGTTATTACTATTATTAGTTTCAGGGTTATAGTTCACAAGAGTTATGAAGTGTATCTGGGAAGGCAGGTGTACGCTTGGTTTTGTTTTCTTGGTTTTTGTTTTTCTTTTTTTCCTTTGTTTTCAAAGATACCATGCTCTCTAATTCAGAGTCTTCTTTTCTCTGAACACCCTTCCCCCTGTTGCTTTGTAGTGGCTGAGACGATGCTGGCTGCCCTGGAGAGAGAAATAAGGAGCCTGAAGTCAGAACTGGACCTCACCAGGAAGGGTAAGCCCCACTGCTGCCCCCGTGTGTGCCTGGCTGTCACCTTTCCTTCAGAGCGCTCTAGGTGTTCACGAGGTGGAAGCCACAAACATTTGCAAACACTCATCGTATGAGGGCTGTCTGGAAAGTACCCAGCCATGTAATATGAAAAACAGAAGCATTGATGGCTGGAGTTTTTCCAGACTGCCCTCGTATACCAGGGCCTGTGCTGCATGAGCGTTTTCTCATAACATGGTTTCCTTCAGCCCTCTCCCCAGCACTTTTTGTGGGTATGATACATGTTTTATTTATAGGTGAGAGAAAATGCATCCAGGAACTCTGGCACACAGCTGGGAAGTGGCAGAGGAGGGACTGCGTGGAGGACTGCTGGCTCCAGAATCTTTGCTCTCTCCTCAGCATCCGCAGTTCTCAGAGGGCTGTCCCTGCCTCTTCCTTATCTCGGTGCCAAGCCTGACAGTGGGGCCCAAGCGGGTTTCCCTGCGTCCACCTGCACTGGGGCAGTTTGCTGGAATGTGCCAGGAGAGGCCAGGCTTTCCCTCAGGGCCTTGCTCTGCAACTGAGGAGTGTGTCCTTACTAGGACCAGACCTGAGGTGGTTGAGCATGGCCTATTTTTCAGACAAGGGTATTTTTGTTCCCAGACAAGGATGTATTTGCCTACTGTCCCAGGCTGGACTCCAAACCAAGTCAACTTCACCCACTCTTTGTGATTTCAGTGCAAACCTTCTCCTTGGGGAAAAAGTCTGGAAAGAAGCTCTATGTGACCAATGGTGAAAAGATGCCTTTTTCTAAAGTGAAGGCTCTGTGCACTGAGCTCCAGGCTACTGTGGCCACCCCCAGGAATGCCGAGGAGAACAAATCCATCCAGGATGTGGCCAAGGACAATGTTTTCCTGGGCATCACAGATGAGGTGACTGAAGGCAAGTTTCAGTATGTGACAGGAGGGAGGCTGGTCTACAGTAACTGGAAGAAGGATGAGCCTAATGACTTTGGCTCAGGGGAGGACTGTGTGGTCCTTCAAAAGGATGGACTCTGGAATGACATCTCTTGCTCTACCTCCATCCTGGCCGTCTGTGAATTCCCAGCCTGAAGAAGTAGCTTCTGCAGTCCTCTCCTTGACTCTCTGCTGCTCTAAAAGAGAATTCAGTGATGGTTTTCCCATGCCTAGTGTTGACTCATTCCTTCATGGGAGTAAAGAGATGTATTTGATTGTGGAATGAAGAAGTGAACAGAGGTTGATGGTGAAGTTTTGTGTTTCTGGTCCATTTTGTGGCAAAGGACACCCTCTGTCCTGCATAAAAGCATTGGGTCACACTCAAGCTCTGAAAGGACCACATCAAGCCCTTTCCTCTTTCAATGAGGATAATGCAGCCCTCCTAGGAGGACCAATACATGGCCAATCTGTGTCAGAGTTGGCAGTAGGTCTCAGCCTCCACGAGATCCAATTCTTTTTAGCTCAAGTGTTGCCACGACATGATGTCCAACTCTCCCGCCCTGAGACCCTTCCCAGGACTAGCCTAGCCCCGTCTCTGATGTGGGTGTTGTTTGTAGCTGCACCAGAAAACCTTTCACCACCAGACTGTAACACCTGGAAATATCTAATGTCAGTGTTAGAATGTTTGAACCTGTAGAGAATTTTTATAAAAATTAATTTGAAGCCAAGTAGAGAATGAATATGCCTGGAAGCAAGATCTCAACAGACTGAGAACATGCTCTCAGAATGACAGTTTGCAGCTTCTTTTATGAATTTGGAATTAAGGAGGGAACGTAGGGAAGATTACATGAAAGTGGGAGAAAGCAAGGAGAGGCTGGATTACAGGATAGTTAACAAGATTGTGTGCTCACAAAGGTGGTTACAGCTTATTTCAGATGAGATCGGGCATGTTCAGGGCGGTATGGCCATAGACCCGTTACAACCTATTTAAAAGGGCTTGCTTAAGCAAAGATAAACATTTCACTAAAGAAGTTATAGGCCTGGAGCATGGCTACCTACCATGACCTGCCCAGGTAGGAATTTATGATCAGATCACCCTGTGAGGTTACTTTCTGTAGAACTTTTGTTTTGTCCACAACAATATGAGTAATGATGATTAATCCCAGGAATCCCTTACCCTGCCCAAGTGGCATTGGCCTCTTTACAGTCACTAGCTTGATCTTAAGGAAGGACAGCCTTGCCTTCCTGCACATTTTTAGGAGACTGGTTTGATATCGTGGCATATGCCAGCACCCCTGGAGGAAGCAAACGGTCAGGAAGGATGCTGAACTCCCTCTCTACAGGGCACCATTAGTTTTCCTTCCTGTTCAGTGACCCCCTCCTTCTGTGATATCCTCATCCCATTATAGGTCAATGGGTCTGTTATTAGTAGAAACAAGAGGAAAAACTCCCCAAAGGTGAGCTTAATACCCTGTGGGTCAAATTATCCAGTGTCATCCAGTCAGCAAACTAAACCTTCCTTCTGAACAGTGTTCTGACGCTGTCTTGCTCATGACCACGCATGAGTTTTTAGCAATCTCAGGGTCAGTGGAGCTGAGATTCTATAGAGATCATACAGCAAACTGGGAGAAGAGAGTGAATTCCAGCTCCAACTCTAGACAATTCACAAAATGAAATGGGAAAATATTTCATGAATGGGCCAAGGGACACTTTAACTTAATGAAACATCTTTGTGAAAAATAGGTTTCCATTTTATTTTTCTTTGTATCTGAACTACTGGAGAGAGCACCTCAGACTTAGTGCTTGATGAGTATTTGTTGAGTGGACACACCCAAAAATTCCCAAACAGATGAGTAGGTTGGATACTGAGAGTGAGTATAGGGCAGGCATGTTCGACCTGCAGCCCAGAACACATTCATAAAACATTATGAGATATTTTTGCAACTTTTTTTAAAGTTCATCAGCTATCATTATAGTGTTACTATATTTTATGTCTCCCAAGATGATTCTTCTTCCAGTGTGGCCCAGGGACGCCAAAAGTTTGGGTCCCACTGATATAAGGGACAGTTCTCTCCCAGGTAAGCACTTGTGCAGGGCTGTCAGGACAGGGCTGAGAGTTGGTCTGGAACATGCTGAAGGCATCAGAGCTGGTAGGGTGAGAGTGGCAGGACCTTTGTCCTTGGCCTCTAGCACATCTAGACTGTCACGTCACTGAACTTTCCATCCCATGTGGCTCTTCTTTAAGCACTGCTTTTGGAGACAATACAAAGGATTTTTGTCATGTAGAACAGAACAGCTCACTGTTTTCTATGCAAATACGGACTGTTGACCAGAGGAGCCTAAAATTTAGAGGCACGTATGGAGCCATAAGTTATGGCAGATAGAAAATGGAAAGATCAGAAACTTTTAAGAACAAAAGAAGATACACATGTAATGACCCAAAACAAAAGAATTACTCTAACCAAGAATGAAAGTTACATCTGAATTTTCTCATAGCCAAGACAATGATGAGAAAATGGGGGTACGTAACCATTTTATAATTCTTTCTATTTTATGTAAAGGGGTAGGGATCATGGTCAACTCTGACATGTCTCCTTTGTTTATACTGTTCATAAGGGACAATATCTTTATCTGTAATTGTAGGAGACAAAGTCATGTACTTCACATGGATTGTTTCCCAGTAATGTAATGATCACCCCTCGTCGGGGAAACACAATGAACATCTACAGGACGAGCTCAAATTCTCCCGATCCTCTTTCTAGCTTCCCTTTGCTTGTTCTTCCCCAGGTCTAGCACCTCATAATCTTTTCAGAGCCCCTCTCTCTAAATGTATGTGCTTGCCATCGTTCTCCCCTCAATCTGGAATTGAGGGGGCCACCTCCCTATATTCACTGCCCAAATCTTATCATCAAGCAAGGGGGACCCATGCAAGTTAGCTTAAGAGCTGATGTTAATCTAAAGACACAGGATTCTTATGAGAGATAAGAAGATAGAAAGAAGGAAACTGCAGTTCAGCCCGGCTTCCCAGGACCTGAACAAGAGGGAAATTATGGATTCAAGGTGACCCCAGACAGTGTCTCTCTTCAGAGCTGAGGGCAGAACATTTCCTTCACTAAAAGGACAAACGATGGTGGACATTTCTTGCACAGGGAACCTAATGAAGCTAGGGGCTCCAAGGACAGACCTTTGGGGCCTCAGGCAGCACATTCCCCTTGGGACTTCAGGAATGGGGATGACTCCGAGTAATCTCTTGAGCCCAGCATTTGCCATATCATTTCCCAGGCTGGCTTTCGGACCAAGAAACTGGCAGAAATATCTGAGCCACAAGCTTCCTTTGCTGCCTCCTGCAAAGAGTAAGAACCCGAAGGTTGGGCCTCAGACCATTCCCTGAAAGGAGTTTTAGACCTCGGTGAACCCTGACTCCAGGGTTATGCCCAAGAGAAAACAGGCCTGGGCCTCTGAGTGCCACGTTAGGGCTGAAGGTGAGGCAGTTAGGTGGGTGAGAAATTCAGAATTGGAAGCATCTCCCTGACTAATGCCTGAAGTGGCATGTTAGCACCCTGGGCCTCAGTTTCCCTATCTGTAGATTGGTCTGTCAAGTCTTCTCCCTTCTAAAGCTGGATGAATCAACAGTCACACACAGATCCAGACCCACGGGGCCCACTTCAGGAGCAAAGGTGGCAGGATCTGAGACCTGTTTTCAGTTTTTGTTACTTGTCAGTTTTGTCCAAAGTAACTGTGGCTTGAACACATAGCACCTGTTTTCTAAGTCCATAGAAAGCCCATGTTCCTGCAGGATAATCTTTCTTTGGAGTGCCATGGCTCTGCTGCCCTAGCCTGATGATGAGGGCTTGGGGTATCAGCTGAGGGTCTAGCATTCACATCCTTCAAACCTCCTTCCTGCCCAGGACCAGCCTGCCTGCCTTCTCTGTGGCTGCCAGAGATCGACTAGCACTGGGGGGTCACAGTCAGACCCTAGGCTGTATGTACGTGTGTGACAGAGAGCCTCCAACCTAGAAGGTTGTTTGCTCACAATTGTGCAACTGATGTGTGCTTTGGAAGCTGCCAGGAAATCAGGGACCTTATTATTTTTTATTAACCAGGAAGTGATCGAATGTCAACAAGGGCCTGGGCTGGAAATGACGGGAAGTACACTTTGCAAAGTAATGTTGTCCTAGGAGCCCTGAGTGGCAGAAGGAGTGCTGGGAAGAAAGGAGGAACTCAGGGCAGGTGTCCATCTGGGAAGATAGGCTCCCAGCCCTGGTGTCGACCTGTGTGCCGAGGAGACAGTCTCTCCAACCGTGGACCAGTGGTTTGTCCAAGTCAACACCGGTGTCAGGTTCAATACGAGAGGGACCCCCCCAAAACCGGAATTTATAAATAATTGTGCATTTATTCTTGTATGTTTAAACTTCAGTCACCTTTGAAGTACTCTTTGCTGGATGCAATACACCTATCAAGACGCTTTTTCCACAGCTCAAAACAGTTTTTGAACTCATTGATTTTGATGGCCTTTTAGAGCTTCTGTCATTTTTAAAAATCTCTTCCACATCAGCAAAATGTTTCCTTTTGGGGAATTTTTCATCCAGAGAAACAAAATAAAGTAACCTGGGGCAAGATCAGAATAGAGAGGGTGGAACATGGGAGTCATGCTGTTTTTTGATCAAAAACTGAATATAACACGGTGTGGGCAGGTGCGTTGTCACACTGCATACTGTTCGTGTGAATCACCCACATGAGATGGGCAAATGTGTTGAAAGAGTCTCCAAAAGAAATTCACTGAAGCCAAATGCAGCCTCTCACAACAACGCCACCTGGTACACGGATGCAGATGGGCTCCTAGAACACTCACCTAGCTGGGGAAGCCTGTACTACAAGGAGCCCTCCCTCCAGAAGATAATCCCGGTTTTGTAGGGGTTCCCCCCTCATAGAAAAGGAGTACAAGTAGCCATTCATTATCTAAACAAACACGTTGGGTTAAGCTAGCCACCACCAGCCCAAGGTTCACCCTGCCCTGTCCTGCCAATCACAGTGCTTGAGCCACCTCGTGTGGCTCTTCAGAGGAGTCACCAACAGAATTGCCCAGAAGGCTTGACCTTAGGATCAAAGGAATCATAGGATCCTGGTTCTGCATTGGACCCCATGCATCAAAATCACAGAAATTTCTCATCTTTGGGACTCCCCCTACGGGGTCCAGATATTTGGCCAGTTTTGGAAACCACTGCTCCAAAACATATGGTCACAGTAGCTGCTTTCTGCCTGCCTCACCTCTGCAGGGTGGCGTTGGAGCCAGAATGCCAGGCCTGTAGGCCTTTCATGAGGTGAAGGAGGTCCTGCTTAACTCTTTAACGTCAGACCCCAAATAACTCCTCCAACTGATCAGTGCCCCAAACTCTTCCCTTGCATTCCCGGGGTCTTATGGTCTCCTGTGACCTCAGGCAGGGGGTCTGGGCCTGGAACAGCTCAGGGGTGTGTCAGAGAAGGGGAGGCACTGAGCAGCTGCGATCGTGAGTGGGGAATTGTGCACATAGATTTGAAGGTCTCTGTGCATGTGTGAATGCGTGCGTTTCTGTGGAGACCCAGTGCGTGCAATTCCCAGCAGCCTGTTGTTAGAGGGCTCTGCCCCTACCTTTCCTCCAACCTGTGTTCAGGCCTCTCTCTGCACACCCCTCACTGAGTGGCATTGGTTTGGGGTAGTTCCAGGGGCTCTGAGGTGTGTGGG
Organism: Lyroderma lyra; assembly: GCA_004026885.1. NCBI lineage: Eukaryota > Metazoa > Chordata > Mammalia > Chiroptera > Megadermatidae > Lyroderma > Lyroderma lyra. The sequence continues at coordinate 29,305 of PVJL010012615.1, read as the reverse complement.
TGCTCAGTCATGGACAAAAGGGTCCACAAGTGGCCCTGAGTTGTGTGCTGGGAGTCCTATGACTCGACAGAGATTATATGTGTGATACATGATCCCCTCCCCCTGCCAGGTCTTGGCTCATATGCCACCATTTTTCTTCCTTCCAAAATCATTACCTGGCAATGCATCTAACGTTGCCCCAATCCCAGTCACCATTACAAAACCCTGTTTTAGTTTCTTATTAGTGGTTATGATCCTCTGAAATCATCTTGACCATTTACTTGTCTAAGTTATGCCAGTGTAGCAAAGCCATTAAGGGGACTGTGGAACCAGACTGACTGGATTCAAACAGTGGCTCCACCACTGTGCACCTGTGTGACCCCAAGCAAGTCACACACACTCTCTGTGCTTTAGTTCCCTTCTTGGTAAAATTGGGGTGCTGATAGAGCCCACACAGGGCTGTTGTGAGGAATAAATGGACTGATACAAGTAAGGTACTCAGGATAGCACTGGCCTGCTGTAAGTGCCGTGCACGCCTTCATTCTTGCTGTTGTTGTGTTTAGGATGGCAAGGCCATGTCATTCACTGCTGCAGTCCCAGGACCCAGAAAACGACAGGGAATCACATCATACTCGGGCACCGCTGACTGAATAAATGAATGAATGAATTAGTCCCCTCCAAAATATGTGACCCAACTCCCTTCTCTGGAGCATGGCTCAGCTCCAGCTGAATCCAAGAGAGAAGCAGCCAGACTTATGTTGGAATATGGCTCTGGGCACAGCCTCGTTTCTCGGGTGACTGGGTTTAGTTGTGCAGCAGGGGCTGTGGCCTCATGCTGCCCTCTGCTGGCCATCTCTAAGAAAGGGCTAGCAAACTCAAACCCATCCGGAGGGCCATGGGGTCTCAGGAGACCCTTGCCTGCAACTTCAGATGTTCCTGCTTTCCTCCCCTCCCCTTCTGCTCCGGTTGCTACACTCCCTTGAAATGTCTTTCCTAAATGCCCCGAGCCTGTAAGGCCAGATCCAGACGCGTGTTCCCACTGGGTGACCAGACAGCCCTCACTGTCCAGCACACCCGGGGACTGGTGGAATTTTCTGCTCCTTGTCTGCAAGTCTGTCTCATTTCCAAACCTTCACTCTGAGCTTTTCAGGGAAGGACTCACATACCACCCCGCCCCACAACACACTCTCTGCCCACCTCAGATCCTTGTGTCCAGGACAATTTCAGAATCCCCACAAGGACAGGATTGGCCCTATGGAGGCTGGATGTGTGGGTATCTCCTTGGGATCCCTCTGTACACTTTTGAGATATCTCTCTGAAGTTCCATCAGAATCAAGTCCCAGGCTTCTCCAACACCCTGCCCCTCAGCATCAGCGGGAGAGGTTCTGGACTTTTCTCTGAATCAGGTTCTTTTGGAGAACATTACTAAGTGTTCACTTGTGATCTTTGTGGTGACCCCACATGCTCTCAGAAGTGCAGAGGAGTTCGGGGGGGGGGTCTCTTGTAGGTCTCAAAGGGAGATGACATTGTTGTGCCACCAGCTGTCAATCAGTTATAACTTTGTCCTTGGGCTTCTTGTAAGCTCAGCTGGTGCTTGCAGAGGTTCCAGAGGGTGCCTTCACTTAGTTCACTGAGGAAGCTCAGGGAATCCTCTTGGTTGGGTTCCTCAGGTCCTGCAGAACAGTGCCCTCTTATGCCAAGAATGGCAAACACTAGCACACAAGTTGTCCCTCTCTACCCCCATATCACTTAAGGATATAGTTACCTCCTGCCCAGCTTGGATGAGACCCTGGGAGCCATTTTAACCTGCAGTTATTGCAACAGATCTGAGATGATGTGTAGGAAAGGACTTACTGTCCCGCCCTGCCTGGTTCTTTTGGCAAGTGCAGCTCCCTGTTCACGTAAGAACCCGTGGCCGTGGCAATCATGGAAGCACTATCCGAGAGCTGCATATGGAGAGGTGCATATGTGACCCTTTTCCCCAGTGAGCACATCCGCTGGAGAGGAAAGCCTGCCCACCTGTGCTGACCCTTCCACCCTCTGTCTGCAGTTCCTGGGTGATGAGGTCTGGCTCCCAAGTGCTCCACGGACAGGGATCAGAAAAGGTGATGGCATTTGGGGTTCACGGTGTGAAAGGGGTCTGAAGAGTCCAGAGGTGGAATCACCCACTGGATCTGAGACGGAGGATGCCTGCATGGGTGCATCAGAGATGGCTGAACACCACACTCGATGTTCATGCTTTCATTTCATTTTTTAAATTTTTCATAATGCAAATAAAGTATATTTCCCTTTGAGTATAGCTTTAACTCTAGCCCATAGATTTTTGGATATTTATTGCTACTTAACTTGAGTTTCTTTATTTACTATTAAGATTGTACATTTTTCATGTTTCATCACTATTAGCCATCAGTATTTCTTCTCATAAATGTCTTCTTCTGATTCTTATCCTATTTTTCATATTTAGATATTCAGCATTTTCTTATTGATTTAGCTGTTATATATTTTGCAAATAAAGTAGCATCTTAATTTTAATCTTATATTGTTTTACTTTTGGGAAGAGAAGTTTTACATACATTTTTGTGTGTGTAGTCAAATGTATCAATATTGTTTTGGGTTTTCTTCTCTGATGATCATTTTTAGGTATCTCTACTCCCTCCAAGACTCCATAAATCATTACTTATATTTTCGTCTGATTTTGAATTTTATATGTAACTAAAAGAATCTAATTTTATTTGTCCTCTAAATGCTTCACCATTAAACTGAGCATTATTAATGGAACAATTATTTAATTATTTTCCTGTAATCTTGGTAATCTATTTTTATCATGCATATATGATCTATACTGTGTGTATGTGTGTGTGTGTGTGTGTGTGTGTGTGTGTGTGTGTGTACTTGGCCCATTTTTGGTGGCTTCTACATTGTTCTGTCTATTATTGTGTAAAACAGTATTATAATTATGTTACTTTTATAAAACCTTTACCATAAGATGACCAAGTCTATTCTCATTATGCTTTGAACGGTAATCTTTCTGACTGTTCCAGGATGTTTTTCATAGAACCTCCCAATGAGATGCTCACAGCCTCTCTGTTTTTTGGGATTGAGTCTTTGGAGAATTCACATTCTTCTCATCCTCTCAAGCCCTCTGTAGCCAGGGGCCAGGAGCCTGGGCTTACTCAGAGCCCAGCACCAATTGTGCCTGTCCTTTCCTGCCCTTATCCAGCCCTCTGGTCACATAATGCATTAGCTTGGCCTGAAGTTGTCATCTGACCTTTCGGCCCTGGCCTGGCCCCAGCTACTTACACCTGAAATGAAGTATTCAAGGAATTAAGTGCAGAGAGGCTGGAAGTGAGGTCACAGTGCTATTTCCTCAGATCAAAGGGCCTGGAAACATCTTGAAAACACTTTATTTAGCCCTCAAAACAGACTTATGTGTAGGAATTAAGGATCTCATGCACTCCACGTTTTCATTTATTCACTCTGTCTACTTACTAAATAAATATGAAAAGTACCATTTTGCTCAGGTGGGGCCCTCATGAGTCCCTCTGTGGTTCAAAGTTGCTTGAGCCAGGCAGTCTGAGAGAGAATGCATTGCTTAAGTAAATGAAAGTCAAATAGGTTAATATTCAAAATGCATCTAGTAAGGATGGGCTACATATGCTGCAGTGACAACCCCCAAATCTCACTCAAGGTCCAGGTAGATCCATGTCAGTGATCTCCAAGGACAGTTGTTCTTCATGTATTTGCTCAGGTTTCCAAAATGCTGCCTTATACAATCACTGTACCTACCAATGCTTCTGCTATCACCATGGCAGCAGAAAATAGGGCATTTCAGAAATGTGTACTGGCCCATATCTGCTCCCACCCTGAAGTGACACAGGTCACAGGCCTGACTTCATAGGGTCTTCCTTATTGAAATATTGACAAAAACAAAACAACAACAACAACAAACAGTGAAACCTACCACAAGATACCTGCTCTTAGCCACACAAAGGCCTAATAATCACGATTAGATAGAACAATAGTAAGGAGTGTCTTAGTCTCTGAGTAGCTTGGTGATTGCACAAGAGATGGCTTTCTTCTATTCTCCTGGTTAGACGATTCTATAATCATCCACTCATTCCGATCTACTCGATGAGCACCTCTATTGTGTGTAGGAACACAATTCAACAGCTTATCTCTAAGGACAAGCAAGGCAGTAGCATCTAGGAGGGTATGACCATCCACTTCCATCTGTATCTGGTGCCTGGATAAATATTGGACTTATAAACTCATATTTTCTTCCCCCTAATAAATACCTGGTTTCTCAGCTCTAGTATATAAGACAAAGGTAACTTGAAAAGGTCAAGCACACCATTAAACTTGAATTAAGGGCATCTGGAAGGTAGGAGTGATTCAGAATGCCCTCAACTTAAGCAACTGAGTTGTCAGAGTTTTACATCAAGAGAATTCAGGACAAGGATAGAATCCTAACGAAGCAAACAGCTGAGGGCTCCCCACTGTCTGTTCATTATGATACATGGTAATGGCAGGAGGGTTGAGAACCAGCAGGTAATTTAAGAATATACTATTAAAATGAGCAGACCTTCCCTATGAAACTGCTGTGCTTGTCACCCTCCAAACATGGAAGGATCCCAATCTGCTCCCATGATGTCACCTGGCATTGTGAGAGTTGTAACATCTGCTGAGAACTTAGGAGTCAAACATTTCTGGCTTCACTTGGCACCAAGGCTACTAAACTGGAGGCCGTGGCCACTCCAGGTGGGGTGGGGCTGATCCTGTTTCAGATCTGTGTTGATCTCAGCCCCTGAACATTACTTTAGGAGGGGCCTCTGTGCTCCAGAATGGGTGAAAACCTGAATTTTCAGAAAGACTGGCCTCAGCCCTGCGTTAGCAGGGTGTGTCTGCAGAGCCCAGATGACCTCCCTTAGTTATTTATGTGCCGGAGAGCAAAGCAGATCCCATGGTGCAGGTGGACCTGAAGCTTTTTCCCAGGGCTTGGAGGCTCAACAGTCCTGGTCTTCAACACAGTAGGAGATTATTTTTCTTCCCACCGAGTCACATAGTTCTGCCACCCTTTCCTTCCCTCTTGTCAATAATACGCTTAATTACTGGTCTAGGTAGTGGTCACTTTTAGAGGGTCTACCCAGACGATCATGATCTTGTATGGGTCCCAGTGGCCACATTGTCCTGAGTGGTAAACCCACCAAGTTTAGTTGATTAGACCAGAGGAAGGTTCATTTCCACAAGAATTTTAAATTGATTATCAAGCAAGAGTTTCTGATCTTTGTGTGACACATGATTTCCTGTTTGGGCACTTGCGAGACTGGAAGCAAAAGAAGGTTGTGTGTAGATGAGGCAAAGAGGCGAGGATGCAGAGAGAGGCAGAAGCAGGGAAACAGCAGGGTTTCTGGTGCCACCTGTCCCTCCTAAGCCAATCCATAACTTTGTCCTTAGAAGAAAACGCTTCCCTTTGGCTTAAACTAGGTCCAGGGTTTTTGTTGGTTTGTTTGTTTATGTGTGTTTATTTGTTTGTTTCCAATGACAAAGGTCTTTCTAAGCTCCCTGGCTGAGTATGTCCACATGTGGCCTCTGCACTGAAGATTATTTGCATAACTGACATATTTCAGAAGCTGCCGGGAATTGGGGATTGTTTTTCAGTAATAGGAAATAAATCTTAGCAGAGAGCCAGAGTTGTGTGCTATTGGAAGGTGTGGCTTGTCATTTTCAAACACGCTGTCCTACACCAAGTCAGGCAATTAGTCTTGCGAACTCATTCTAGAAAACATGCTAATACCTCACTGTTGAATCTCACTACCGTCACCTTCGAAGTCCTCCCCTTGGGAAGCTGTGCACTGATGCCAGCACCTAGCCCACCCTTCAAAGAAATTTTGGAACTCTTTTTCTAGAATGGCCATCAGATAGCCAAAATCTGGCAATTAAGTTTGCGAACTTGCCACTCTGCACTTACGTTGACAGCACTGTACAAACAACTCTGTAAACCTTACATCTACTGCATGTTAAGTCTATACAGTCTGGCGGGAGAGGCAGATGGCCCGCCAGGTCATCCCACTCTGCGGGACGGCCTCCAGCTCTCAGGCCTTAAAGCGAGAGGCAGCCACAGAGGCCTCCCAGCCCTGGGGCTCCAGCTCGCATCAGCTAGAGGAACCTGGGGATCAGGGAGAGGTCTCGAGCAGAGATGTCCATCTGGGGGCCACCAGTAGAAGGAATCTGAAGCCATGGACAGAATTAGCTCACCCCTGTAGTGAGGATAAGAAGAGAAGAGGCCTGCAAGTTGAGGCTCGAGCACATCATCATTAAGCACCTCAAGAAGAGGATGAGGGATTAGCAAAAGAGGCTGATAAGGAGCAACCATAAGGGTCCAAGTAAGCAAGAGTGTTGTCCTGGACGTCAGGAAGAGATGTGACAAAAGAGGGGGTGGCTGGGTAAATGTGTCTGATGGTTCGAGGAGGAAGAAGGCTCAGGAGGAGCCATTGGATTTTGCAACCACGGGGTCCTGGAGTCCTAATTTTACCCTTTGTAACTGGGAAAACAGGCTGGCCCCTTCCCCTCTGACAGGTCTGCCAGTGTGTAAGGCCAGTTTCGTATTTTATTCTGAGAGAGGCATTCCAGAGCAGCCCTCCTCTGGCTTCATCCCAGGCTCTGTGGAGAAGACCTGGGCAGCAGAGATGTCAGCTTTTTATTGTGATGTTTGCAATACACAGGTCTGGGCCCTGGCTCACTGGCCAGCCTGGGTCAGGACTGCCCCACCCACCCCAGGTGGCTCAGAACTCGCAGATCACAAGGCGCGCCTCTCCACAGGACTTGTCATTCCACTTGCCGTTGGTGTAGATCTCCACACAGTCCTCTGCTCCCTTGTCGTTGTTGGGCTCCCCTGGGGCCCAGTTTGAATAGACCAGGGACTCCCCTGTGGGGTAGGTGAACTTGCCCTCTGTCTTGCTGTCAGTCATGCTCAGGAATGCAGGCTTGTTCTGAGCTGTGACCAGCTGTTGCAAGGCCTCATTCTCAGCTGCAGAGCGTGGGGAGGCCATTTGTCCTCCAGCCTGTGTGCATACCCGCTGTGAATCCGCAAAATTTTTTTCGAAGCCTGCTGTCTTGAAGATTTTCTCCCCGACGCCACGGCCATTGGGGAAGAGCTCCACTAGGAGAAGAAGAGAGTCAGATTGGGGTTGGACTTGGCCAGAGCTTAGGGGTGCTGAGACCTTTGTGCTATAACTGCAGCCACCAGGCCTCCCATACCAGATAGGACAAATTCGAGACACTTGGTCCCAGAGCAGCCCTGGCTCCAGGATGAGCCCTGTGAGGTAGCACTGGGGTCTCTAGTTACAGACAGGGACACTGGACTCAGAGAGGTTAAGTACGAAGCCTAACATCACATACTCATACTCGTCAAGTGCAGAGTTAGGGATTAAACCTTGTTTGATCTAAAGCTCAGACATGCTCTTTCTATTTCACTCCACGATGCATGCCAGAATCAGTTTTTCAGAATCAGCTTTTCAGTTACTGGATAGAATTGCACTGACTTTGGTCAGGAAAATGGCACCGTGCCGCCTGGGGCCGTCTCTGAGGGTAGAGATCATGCTGATCTCCCTCTGACCCCTTCATAGTAGCAGGGTGTGTGAGGCTGTTAGAGAGGGTCTGTGGGCCTTCTGAGAGCAGCGATGTGCTATCCTGTGCACTGGCTACAGCCCAATGCTGGCCTCTCGGTGTACGTATGGGTGGTGTCCTGGCCAGTCATCTTCCCTCAGAGTGCTGGGTGAGGAGATGAAGGTGTGTGTGTGTGTGTGTGTGTGTGTGAGTGGTGGGCAAGGGGCAGGAGGCTGGTCCCTTCCTCCTCTGACAGAGGAGGCTGGAGAGAGAGCCCTGTGCGTGAGTCAGTCCAGCTGTTCAGGCCCATGCCAGCAATGATGGTCCAGGTGGGCCAGGGAATGTCACTTCCCTTTTCAGGGTTTCCAATTCCTTATTTCTCAAGTGGCGATACTCTTTATAAAAGCATCACTTGTGTGGCAGGTCAACTATCTCTTTTTATCCCATCTCATTGCCCATCCCTTTGACTGCTGGGCTCATGCATGGAAATCTTCAGAGCTCCAGAGAGGGCTGTGCCCCAGCCTCACAGGGATGTTGGAGCCCAGGCTGTCCCGTGACCCACTACCCTTCTCCTCCAAGTCGCTTCCACAAGAGCTCAGGGGGCAGATTCTCCACAGGCTCAGAGCAGACCTTGACAAGGTCAGTGCAAGAGTTCACGTGCCATTCCTGGGCTTATGTCCATGCACTTGAATGCGTACATGTGTACAGACATCAATATGTCCGTGTGTTCATCTGAAGGTACTTGGGAGCACTTGAGGTCCATCTGGATATGTGTGACTATTTTGTATGTGTTTGCATATGCATGTGTGCTCGTGTATGTAGATGGTGTGAAGTGAGTGATGGTATGTGAGTATACACGCATGGCAAGGGCACGTGTACAAGTTCTCCTTTGTTTGCATCAGTGTGCATATGAGTAAATACATATGCAAATATATTTGTGGATGGAAGAAAATATCAAGTGCTTAAAACTCCTCTCATTCTTAGTACTTAGGTATTTAGTTGGCCTGCGTACTTACGAGCCAACCCTATGCCTCATCCAATTAGGCCCTTTATGTTTTTCTCCTTCAAAAAACTCTTCTGTTTTGGACCAATGAGACTTGCTGAATGATGTGACTCAAAGCTGACATCCAGGAGAGCAGAGGAGGAGAGGGCAGTTAGGGACTGAGGTGGAGATGCCCAAAGGCACAGGGTACCTGAGCATAGTCCTCCGGCTGCTCAGCATTCCAGGGTTAAGGGAAAATCTCTACTTTGAAAACCCAGGGAGGTGCACGAAGACCCCATCACTGATCAGAGCCCAGAGACAGCCTGCCCTATGCTAGACCCAAGGCACGTCTCAAGTGAGATTCTTGATGGCCACACTCCAAAGTTAAGCTCCCCACCAGTCTTGAACCCCAAGGGCAGCTTGAATCCCAGCCCAGCTCTCAAAGCATCCTTGTTCTGAGCTGCTCTGTGGGCCTGGCAGCAACATCTCTGGGTGCTTGCACACCTGGTGGCCTCACAGAGGTAAGAAATGCATCCTGGGTGGTTGGTGTCCCCATGTTGGTCACAAGGACCAGCACAGGTTTGGCAGGAGTGAAAGTGTGCTGAACTGCACTGGGCTGAGGACATTGATCTGGCTCAGGTGACAGGTGGCTGTGATGTTGGCAGTGCTCTGGAGCCTGATAGCCTTGACCATGCTTCCTCCAGCCCACAGAACTGGAAATAAGGGCCATATCCTGCTACTTGACCCTTGCATTTACTTCTAAGTCATGGGGCATGGGGCTATACTGCTCTTCCCCACCTCTATCCTTAGCCCTGCACCAGTCCCAGGTGCCACCCTAAACATGGTCAGAACCCAGGCCCAGCCAGCTCCAGACCAAGGCACAGACTTAGCCCAGGTCCAGGAACTCACCTTTCTTATACTGAGAGAAGGCACGCTGGAGGTGTTGTACCTGTGTCTGTAAGGCTTCCACCTGTTGCCTCAGAGCCGTGATGTCTGCAGGAAAAAGAGACCAAGTGAAGGCACAGCCAGGGATGGGCTCAGAGCCAGGGTTTCAAAGGGAAGGGTGCTCAGCTGCGGGCACATGGGGAGTCGGGGGGAGCTGGGACTGACCCCCAGGAAGCCCCATTTGCTGAAACAACTGACTCCTTCTGCCCATGGGATTTCCCGTGATTCTGCTGTGAAGAAGCTGTCCCCTGAGCAGATCCTTGCAGCCCACTGTCACTGAACCAGATACATGTCCACTCCAAATTCTCAGACTCTGATGGCACTTTCTTTGGGGTGGAGGGACAGGAACACACATTCCTCAAGTACTTCCCATCCATTGGGTTATTGATGCTCAGAGTTATCTGATGAATTGTGAAGGGAGATGTGCTTGTCCCTATGACCAGACCGGAAAACTGCTCAGGGTTGCCCTCTGCAGAGTAAGGGAGTCTAAAACCAGAGCCACGTTGTCCTGCCTTCCAGCCTGGTAGCCTTTCCTGCTTTTCACCGATTCCTGTAATTAACGGGCTGACGGCCAAGAGGAGGGGCTGCCCTGAGCTAAAGGGGGTCCTCCTCCCCCTGTCCCCTCCCCACCCTAGCACGGGCTACCTTACCTGGAAGCCCACTCTCCCCCTTTGCTCCTCTGTCCCCAGGAGCACCTCTGTCTCCCTTTAGTCCTGGGGGACCTCTGGCACCAGGAGATCCCTGGGGACCCATGGCTCCAGGAGGCCCTGAGATCAGAAAAGAAGAGTTGGGTTAGCTCTGTACACATTTTTCAGCATTTCCACCCTCCCAGTATATGAACTGTGCTATCGCCTAGCAATATACCTGCCCCATATACAATCTGTTCCCAGAACCCAGCCACACACCCTTGCTGTACATTGACTATCCCCATCACTCAGCTACCAACCTTCCCCATATACCTCTAGGAGGCCTTCTCCTAGATACACAGTCCCCCAAGCCCGACAATGCACCACCATTTGCATATAGGCTCACCTCACCACCCATTAATGCCAGCTCTTACCTGAGAGGCGGGGTGATAGTGGAGGGGCAGGCATTAGCAACTTCAGGTGGACACAGGATAACTGAAGCCCCATCCCAGCTTCTTCCATCACTCACCTGCTGCCCCCTCATTTCCAGGGGCTCCACGCTCACCAGGGGCACCTCTATCTCCCTTAAGACCTGCAGGGCCGCTTGTCCCTGTAGAGCCCTGCATGCCTGGGGCACCCACTTCTCCTGAGGAAGGAACAAATTGGGACAAATGCTATGGAGCGTGTGGGGCAACACGTATCATTCCCTCAGTAGTGGAGCTTTCCATCCACAGCTCCAGGGTGAGAAGGAGAACTGGGCTCCTCTGTGGAGCCTAACAGTGAAGTACCGTCAATGTGGGAGTGTAGGGGGAAGGGGCCATACCGAGGCCCACCCAGCGCTAACGCTGGGCTTTCCCTGGCACTCTGAGCACGCCGTGGGTCACACCATGGACTGCCACTGTTATTCTTCCCTTCTCCCTCCCAGACCAGCCACATACCAACCACCTACCTTTGGGTCCAGCCTCTCCTCTTGGGCCTCGTTCACCTCGAGGTCCTACATTGCCCTGAATCCCTGCCGGACCCTCTCTTCCAGGTGGACCGGGTGGTCCTTGAGGCCCTGGAGGTCCTGGGGGAAAGGATTAGCCTAGTCAGTGATCCTCACTCTTCTTGGAAGTGGGAGGCCATGAAGAGATGAGAGCAATCATAGAAGTCAGAGAGGCAGCACCACCCTACAGACAAAGCCTTCCTGAGCTAACCCAGTGCCACCTTCAGAACAACCTTCTCCCTTCTTCCTGGGATGGGATATGTGCATGCCTACTGGCATATTCTAGGGCAGTAGCACCACTTGCAGGCCTTGCATTCCATGCCCAGCTGCTCACCACGTGGTCCAGAGTCGCCCTTTGGTCCTGGTTCTCCAGCAGAGCCATTGTCTCCTTTGGGCCCAACTGGGCCAGGGGGTCCAGGCATCCCCATTCGCCCTGCAGGTCCTGGCATACCTGTAGCAGCAGAAGAAAGTGGGCATAAACCTGGTCATAGGCCCAGGAGGAGCCAGCACCCTAACATTTTACCTTCGTACTCCTCGGTCCAGTGGTGGCCCGGGAAATGCATGTCCACATCCTCATCTTACAGATGAAGAAACAGACTAGCCAGAGCCGGAGATGGACTCAAGCCAAGACTGTCTGACCTTCCCCGGCCCCAAGGCCACAGTGTTTAGGGCCCGACATCTGTCAGCACTCGACCTTAATCATGGGCTACTTGCTCTCTCCTTCCCAGAACCAAAGTTTATATCGCAAGTGATACCTGACATTAATCATCAGAGAAATGCAAATCAAACCCATGAAATATCACCTCACACCTGTCAGAAGGACTAGTCTCCAAAAGACAAGGGATATTATAACAGGGGTTGGCAACGATGTGGACCAAAAGGAACCTTTGTATGCTGCTTATAGGTATGTGAATTGGTACAACCAATATGAAAAACAGTATGGAGTTTCCGTTAAAAGTTACAAATAGAACTACCTTATGATTCAGGAATTTCATTTCTGGGTATTTATCCAAAGGAAATGAAAATACTAATTCAAAAAGATATCTGCACCTTCATGTTCATTGCAGCATTATTTACAGTAACCAAGAGATGAAAACAACGTAAGTGACCATGATGAATAAATGGGAAAAGATGTGAGTTCTATATACAGGTCAGACAATTTAATTGCACGAACTCACCCTAGAACAAGTGCTACACCCCTCACTGCTGAGTATCACTGTGGTCACCTTCCAAGTCCCCCCCTGGGGAAGCTATGCACCGACGCCAGTGCCTAGTCCACCCTTCAAAGCAATTTTGGAACTCTGTTTCTGTAGTGGCCATCAGAGCTGTCGTGTTACCCAAAATCGAACAATTCAGTTCACGAACTCACCACCGTGCACTTATGTTGGCAGCACCGCACAAACAACTCGGTGAGGTGTCATACAGTGGGGCATTGTGCAGCCATGCGAAGCAATGACGTCCTGAGACACGTTACAAAGTGGGCAAACCTCAAGGACGTCACTCCAAGTTAAAGGGAGCCAGACACAAAAGGTCACGTATTGTATGATTGCACTGATGCGAAATATCCAGAATAGGAAACAGAGACAAGAAGGCAGAACGGTGGTAGCCAGGGGCTGGGGGTGGGATGATGGATGGTTCTGAGAGGCGGGAGCTGAGGGGTGGGCGAAACGGGTGAAGAGGGTCAAAAGGTACAAACTTCCTGTTATAAAATAGGTAAGTCCTGGGCTTGGAGTATACGGAAGGGTCTATGGTACATTTGAAAGTTGTCAAGAGAATACATTTTAAACTCTCTCATCGCAAGAAAAAATAAATTGTAACTAGATTTATTGTGGTGATCATTTCACAATATGCACAAATATTAAATCATTATGTCGTATACCTGAAACTAATATAATGTTATATGTCAATTATATCTCAATTAAAAAAATAGAAAAAAACTATGTAATGTGCTCTTAAAACTATAGAAACTAGACCAAATTATTATCTAATGTATCACCAGGTGATAAAAATGTATTTTGGGTACTACGTTCAATATAGTTCTGTTTCGTAAATATGCACATACCCTGTAGGGTGTGTGCCTATGTCGTGCATATGGGAAAAATCACAGGAAAAGCATATAAAAAGTGTTAACAGTTGCTTTGTCTAAGTGGCACAATTAAGGCAACCAAAATTTTTTGTTTATTTGTTAGTGACCACATGTTATTTTCTATTGGAAAAATAACCACATATATTTTTTTAAAGTTACCCCAAGAAAGGCTGCCTAAGCCTGAAATTACACAAGGTTTGCACCCACCCACCCCCAAAAAAATGACTAAAGAGAGCAAAGGGCTATCAATATTTAAGAATTTTACACTTACTTCTGTGAGTTTGATTATTCTTTTTTCCGAGGTGAAATTCATAGAATATAAAATTAACCCCTTTGAAGTATACAATTCCGTGGCAGGTCGCACCTTCACCATGTTGCACGGCTACCACCTCCATTTAGTTCAAAAACAAGTTTATCAGCCCAAAAGCAAACCTCATCCCATTGAGCGGCGCTCCCCACCCTCTGCCCAGCCCGCACCGCGCCCCCAGCCCCTGGCTACCACCGTTCTGCCTTCTTGTCTCTGTTTCCTATTCTGGATATTTCGCATCAGTGCAATCATACAATACGTGACCTTTTGTGTCTGGCTCCCTTTAACTTGGAGTGACGTCCTTGAGGTTTGCCCACTTTGTAACGTGTCTTAGGACGTCATTGCTTCGCATGGCTGAACAATGCCCCACTGTATGGATGGACTACCCTTGGTTCAGCCATCCATCAGCTGCTGGACACCTGGGCTGTTTCCATCTTTTGGCTGTTGTAAATAAAGCTGCTATAAACATTCATGTGCAAAAAAGAAAAGAAGAGAAATGCCACCTGACAGTGGTGCCAACTCGCTCGTTCCCTTATTTGTCCATTTGCTCATTATTTCACATATTTGTTCACTAACTGGGGAGCAGAACTTCATGCTTTGCACTGTGCGAGATGCGAGTGTTAGCCCCAGGTCCTGTGCTGCAAGGGGTTCGCAGCAAAATGCTGAACCGTGAGGCACAGTCGTGAGTGAGGAGACGGTGCAGTGAGAGATGCCCGTGGTCATATCACAGCACCCCAACCCCAACGCCAGCACTCACACACACACTCAAAGCTGTTTTCCTAAAGGAGCAAGTGGGACTTCAAGGGTGAGGAGAATTTAGAGATTTGCGGAGGAGAGATGACAGTTCAGACATAGAAACCATGTTTCCAGGGCAGGAGGGGCCAGGCCTGCCTGAGAATGTGCTGGTGGAGATGGGCAGGGGCCGGTGGCTTGAGAGGCTCTGTGCTAGGCATTGCTTTTAGTCACACCCCTCACTGGTAATAACACGAAGCATAGAGGGTTGTAGGATGGGCCCCAATCCCATATCCAACAGGGCACTATGCTAGGTTCTTGGGACCACGGGCTGCAGCATCTGCGGGGGAGGTTATCTCAAGTGCACGTCTTCCATCCAGACCTACTTGGGTTAGGTTTCTGAGGATGCTCCAAGCTTTCCAGAACATTCTCAGACCCAAAACCGTTGCATGACTAAAGTGCCTGGAATTGAGGATCCAATGTGGAGCCTGGTCCCCCAGCCCAACTATGCCCTGTTCTCTCTCCAAGCACCAACCCAAAGCCAGGCTTGGAATGTGCGCATGGGGTAAGGCACCAGCATGAGGGAGGGAGGTCCCAGCCACACTGTAGGAAAGGACCCCCTCCCCGGGATCCAATTCAAGGTCCCTCTGGGAGCTAGAAGGAGCTGGGATTCTGCAAGAGACAGCTGGCACCTTGAATACCACCCTTCTTCTGAGCCCACTTCCAGGCAGCCTTCCCAAACCCCAGCCCACTCCCGTTGGGAGCCGCGTCCTGTCTGTGAAGAAGGTCCCTGCTTGTCCCCCACCCTACAAAGCCTGGCAATGTTACCCATTCTTCCCAGCTTAAATATTGTTTGTTTCCTTCCTCCTTCAACCAAAATGTAAATTCCAGAAAGATAAAAGATCCCTCCATAGCCGCGCCAAGGTGCTCTCTTCATCCTCGTTACCTTCTTGCCACTCAGGCCCAGACCCTCACCTCGGGGTTGGTATTTCTTGGGTAATGCCCTTAATAATAGTGCCTTGAAAAAGCTCAGCAGGAAGATGCCACTTTATCCTGAAGACTCAACAGAAAGTAGAGCCTTGGCTTAACCACTTGTCCCTATGTGGTAGCTGCTATTCCCACTTACGGATGAGCAAACTGAGACTCGGGGACACAGAGTGGCTTGTCCCGATGGGGTCCCTGCTGTGGAGATGGAGCAGCCGTTAAGCACAGATATGTCTGATACACAACTCTGCGTCCTTTACATCGTCCAAACTGGGTGTCATTTCGCTTCCCTATGTCACAATTTTATTATCTGTCAAATGAGATTAATATGTCCCTCATAAGCAGGATTGAATGAATTACTCAAGTGAATGCCCCAACGCGGGGCTGGGCAAAGACTTGTGAGCTCTTGCTCCTCCTCTCTGCAATGCGTTGAGGGCAAACCCTTTTGAGCAGGCCTGCAGCGGGGGCCGCAGACCCCAGCCATTCCTACCCTCCACGCAGTAGAGTTTAACTAGGTAGTAAAAATAGTGCACACCCTGCACAAGCACCATTTAATCAGAACGCACAACTGCTAAGTACCGGACCATGGTTCTAAAGGGCCCCAAATACCAGTCATTTCCCCATTTTTAGGGGTGGGAGGAATCAGAAGATTCTAGGGGAGGAGTCAGGGTGATGGAGGGAGGCACCTGGGGGCTCAGCGCAGCCTGTCATTTGCAAACCAGTAAAGCACCGTTTTAGGACTGAGTGTCTGGGGGATTTCTCCTTCCCAAGGAAGTGTGTTTCCATCTCCAAGGCCTCCACTCAGAATAACTATACTTGCTGGGATGGTTACAATCCCAATGCCCACCCCTTCCCACCAAGACAAGCCCATGGTCCCGGCTGTACCTCGAGCCCCCTTCTCGCCCCGGGGACCCTCTCTCCCATCCCGTCCATCACGACCAGGCAGGCCATTCTCTGCGGGGCTACACATGACCAGAGTGCAGGTGCCGGTCACTGCATGGTTGGAACTGGTCTTCAGTTCTGTCCCCAGTGACGTCGGAGGCTGTGCGAGCAGGATCAGCATGAAGACAGGGAGGAGAAGCATGGCCTAGGCAGGGAACAAAAAGAGAAAGGGCGCGCTCTTGGCTCTCTAACGTGGGCTCAGGGCACGGCCCAGCTCCCGGAGGTCAGGAGAGGTACTTGCCCTACCTCCTCTCACCTCCTGTGGGACAGAGAGCAGGACTCCAAAAGCACTTTAGGGATAAGGTGGGCATAGAGCCTGGCCTGGAAGGGCATGAGTTACCCAGCTGAAACTCCGACATGAGCTGACAGCATCATCTACCTATTTTCAAATGCCCCATTTTGTATCTTCTAGTACTTTTCCTTGGACACTGCCATCAGCAGAGTGGCTAGGAAGTAGAATTCCTCCCTGAGGCCATCTGCCACATCAGGAAGAATTTGTTGAGTGCCTTTGGGTAGGACCTTTCCCCTCTGTGAACCTTCCTCTCCCTCTCTGTATCATTAAGGAGGTTGCCTTAGCTCCAACAAGGCAAACCCATTTCCTGTCACTTGTTGCCTCGGGTAGGCTAGCACTGGTGGTCTGCACGCTGGTCTGGAAAGGAGCCAGAGTCCTGAATGCTCAGTAACATCTGTCCTGAGCTCGTGGTGGGCACATGACTGCATATTCTCCAGGTGAGTCATCATTCCTGGACTGCATGCTGTCTCCACGGAGAAAACCAGATGGAACCCAGGTGAAACTTCTCAGAGACACTGAATTAGTAGCTGGAGAAATCCTGGGACATCTCGAGTCCTGCTCAGACCACCTAGGAAGAGGAGTCTCATGGAGGAGGGGCCCTGTGAGATGGGGTTAAGTGAAGTGGATGGGTGTGGAAACTGGCCACTCCAATGTTGGGGTTCTTACTTCTCTTATGAGAATGGAAACAGCTTCCAGGAGTCACAGAGGCTAGGAATAAAGGCTGAGGGACCTGTGTCTTTAAAGAAGAAGGTGGTCACCAGGCAGGCTGTGGTAGTGGCAGGGAAGGGACTTCCTGGACTAAGAAGTGCTTTCTCCAGTTGCTGGTGAATCTGGGCTGTGGAGCACCCTAGTTTGCACAGCCTCTATTTGGAATGTACCACTTCCTCAGGCATCCTAGAAGTCTCTAGAAACACTACAGTGAGCTCATAGGCCAGAGCAGCTGCCTCACTGCACTTGTCACGGCAAAGGCTCAGCCCTGAGCACTGAAGGACACAGGCCAAAGCAATGGCAGTGTCTCCTGGTCTGCAGCTGCCTCAATTATGGGGCGCTGCACCCAAATCTGGGGAACAAGGAAAAGCAATATGCATTCTGCTCAACAGCTCTAGATGGCACAGGAGTCACCCATTGTAGCAGGAAGGGGCCTTGGTGACAGCTTAACTCACAGGTTTTGAGAACCAGGATTGAGGTGAGGCATCTTAGCTGGGGCTATAGAGAGAGTGGGCAAAGCCCCCTTAACTTGCAGTGTTCGGTTTATACCAAGCTTTCAGACTAAGATTTTATTGAGGAGGGGGAAACAACTCCGAAGGTTGGTTGGAAAATCAGTGACCTGGCCTTGTAAATATATATTTTTTTAAATAAAGATTTGAGACTAATAGGAAAGCATGCTTATCCATGTCCCACGGGCAGCTGGTACCTGCATGGGCTTAGAACCCAGCTGGGTGAATGCCTGATCTATTTCTCCTCTGTCATACTTCTTTCTGAAGCAATTGGGGATGAGAGGAACCAAGAGAGAGAAGTTGGAATTGTATTTTCCACAGAGGCTTCCAGACAATGGCACCTGGGGTCTGCTCAGGGTGGGTGTCACATCCCACTCGCCCACCCTCTCTCAACCCAGACAGCAAGTCTCCTGAGCAAAGGAAGCAGGCTGAGGGGCAGAAGAACTCTCCTTATTAACCCACTACTCTCCCCACCACCCCCCACACCCACACTTTATAGATAAGAACAACTACGTAGACCCCTCCTTCCTCAGCACCAGTAGAATAGAGCACCCACACTGGGCAGGGGGATATTCACTGGCCATCGAGGAAACAAAATGAGAAGCAAGGACAGGAACACTCACAGTTGCTTCCTCTGGACTTCAGGATCTCCAGGCAAACTAGCCTTTCCTTGACAAGCACTGGCTATTTATGCCGCCCTGTAATCTGAGCTGCCCAGCCCTGGTCTCCTGAGAACTCTTTAAGAATGGGCAGTTTTCTTCCTTGTTGACTCACTCTCACCCCCACCTGGGTTCTGGAAACCTGCCACCGAGACTCCCAATATTACGCACATATCACCTTAGAGTTTACAGAGCATCCTCAGTCTATGAACTCATCTGTACCTCACTGCAGCCCTGTGAGTTAAGTGGCACCATCAGTGTCTGGATTTAACAGATGTCCAGGAACCTGAGGTTCTGAGAAGAACAGCAAGTTGCACAATGACTTACGACTATTGCGAAAGCAACCTGCACCTGCAGATTTCAAGAACCAGGGCCTGCTGCACTCACTTTTCTTTTTCCTTCACCTTAACATTACCACCCAGATACTGGGAAAGAGCTGGGAGCTTCTTGGTGTTTCTGGGCAAGGTGGGGCAGGAAGAGGGGCTGCAGAGGCAGTGGGGAGCTACCACCTGGCAGGGGTCACCCTTTTGCTTCTGTTCTAGATCTTGGTGAGCCCTCCACTTGCCTTTTGTGGGCTGGACTTCTCTTGTCTTCCTTGCCTTTATCCCTCTACCTCTTTAGCTCATGTCTGCCCTACACAATGCTCTAATGACCAATTCAGACCCCTGAGCTGCTGATACACTTTTGCAGCCATCCCCAAGGAAACTTGACTGCCAGTAACTGTGAGGCAGTTACCTGCCCCACTGCCATTGCTGTCATTTCTGCTTGCTTCTAGATCCCTGTGACTTCATCTCTTGCATCGACACATTCCCCAGGTCCACATACCATCCACTGGTGGTGCTTACTTGATTCTGGTTTCTTGTGGTATCTCCTCAGCTGATAGGAAAAGGTCTTCTGTTTCTGATATGGCAATTTGTGAAGCCCATAGTAGAGCCCCTTGGGTCCCTAATGATAAAGCTGTTTCATTATTAACATATCGCCCTCTCCGTTCTAGGATGGTCATGAACTTCCTAGAGATCTCAATCAAATGGAGGTCAAACTGAATCATTGCTCTTCCTTCCCCACAAAGCCTTCTTGTCAAGTCTTATCCTGGTAGATAGACAAACTCCTCATTTATGGTGACATTTATTTCAAAAGCCCTATATTTGCTCTTTGCAAGTTGGCTTCTATCAGCTGCCACCTCCAGCCTTTCAACTACTTCCCTCAGAAGTCCCATTATAGCACAGAATCTGGTGTTTCCTTTGTCCAATTTCACATTGCAACAGAGTTCGGTTTCATTTATGATTCAACCCAGACACTCATGTTACAGTGATAACCTCTGCTTTCCTCAGTTACACTAACAAGGGTGAGAAGAATCACATCTTAAATCATGATCACGATGGCTTTCATGCAGAGAACCACTGGACCACCCTATCTTCCCAAGGCAAGGTCCAGGATGACCATACATTTCTTTGGGACCTGGCCATGCATGTTATTGCAGCCTCAGTGATATCTGCAGGCCATGGTGGACTTCATTAGTTGCACTCTGTCAGAGCTAAGCTGTGGCCTCTGACATTTGGCTTACTGGCTGCTCACCCATATCACTGTTGAAACTCCCTGCTCAGCGGGCCCATTACATGTCTTCTTACTAGTAGCCATAAGGGAAACTTTGGACACTAGAAGACAATAATTCCAGACTCCTCACCTTAGCCTGATGTGCTATTTTTTTTTACCTCCCTTCCTGGCTCTAAACACTTGGCCCATGATCGTGACTTCAGTTCTTGCCCCATGGTGCCACAGTATTGTTCTCAGTTACTCTCCCTGATATATGGACCTTGATTTTCTGTTTCTGGCTTGATACTTTCCTCTGACTTCTAAGCTTATCCTATTTTCTTGTAGAATTTCTGATCTCTATTCATGGCCTGAACTATTGACCTGAAACCTACTCCAGGATTTCACTTGCCTTCGAACTGAGCCAGCACACCCTGGCTGTGTATTTAACGATTAGGGAAGGAAGGGGGAATAGAGGCATGGCATGATGGGAACCTGTCCAGCTTGACCTCTTGGAAATATAGACATCTCAATCTACTTGTTCTAAAATGAACAATTGCATTAAAACTGATCCGTTCCTTTTTACTAACCTTGAAGAAAATGTCACTAAATTGCATACTGATATATCCATTTCTCAACAATCCACGTCCAAAATAACCATGCTCCCTCATTTTCTGTCACTCTATGCTATCTTCTTTTGTGACTTGTGTTTTCATTTTCTTTCCCTGACTCTTCAGTGAGACTAAAAGGTCATTTTTAAAAATCACTTCATTGTTGTATGATTGACATACAAAAAGGGGCACATATTTAATATAGACAACTTGATGAATCTGAAATAAGTACCTGTGAAACCATCACAGCAATCAAGGCTGAAAATTTATCCATCATCTCCAAATTTCCTCCTTCCCCTTATTTACTTTTATGTTTCTATGGTAAGAGCACTTAAGATAAGATATATCTTCTTAGCAAAATTTTAACTATGTAATCTTAACTACTATTAACTGTAGGCCCTATGCGGTACAATAGATCTCTAGAACTTATTGATCTTATCTAACTGAAACTTTAAATCCTTTGAAAGACATTTCCGCCTTTCCTCCTCCAATCAGCCCCTAGTAATGATTGCCCTACTTTCTGAATTTGGCTACAGTAGACTCTCAGTTAACCAGCACCCATGAAGATTGGTAGATGCTGGATAAATGTAGTTTCTGGTTGCTTCAGAGTAACTATTAAAAATAGGCTTAACTAATACTATACCCTAGACCATACTATACCATAAATTTTACATTGACTTGATAGTAATATTGAAATGCAGTAATTAAAAGCAAATTAAGATGAATAAAGACAAAGTTAACCCTTTCACTGCATTGACTTCACGGTTTTTTTCAAAATGTGTCAAAAAGCCACAAAAAATTACAAGTTGATATGTTGACTATTTTATGAACTTAATAATAACATTTTGAGCTGCTTTGTATATAAATGACATTATCTTTATTTTAAATTTTTGTTATATGGCAATAAATTTACCATTATATTGAATTTTAGCAAAAGATACTCAAAACATCCTAAATGACATTAATTAGATTTAGATATAGATAAATTAGAATCTAATGGCATTGATGACTTTAAAAAGTTTATTACAAAATGTTACACAATATGCCATACAAAACATCTTAGTTGTGGATAGTGCAAGTCACAGGAAAACATTTAAAAATCTTGTAAATGGAAAAAAGTCCTTGATACAGTTTCACACTGAATAACAATTTTACAATAATTACAGTATTTATATTTTTAAGTAAATACAGTTAAGGTGGTACATTTTATTAAAATTAATGATTACATTAAAGTATAAAATTTTCCTGTTTTTATTTATTCCTAAAAAACAGAAAAATATACATTTTTTTTGAGCTCGTGGGGTAAGCTTAAATGCCACAGTCGGTGGATGGAAATATTCACTCAGATATATCTGAACATTGCAGCAAAAGGGTTACTATAACACAGTTTTGTTTTATTTTTTATTTTATTTTTTTAAAGAAAATTATTTAATTACCTCCTACCAAGAATTAGAAATATGTTTTCAGAAGTCAGAGGGCCCAAGAAGCCCACCAGCTTGGGCCAGCTCCTAATGCCTGTGCAGTGAGTTACAATGACCTTCATCTCACCTGGGCCTCATTATGCCCTCATTGTAATGTCATACATATGCCCGAAAGTTCATTAATATCATTATAACAGACTGAACTCTGGGAAAGGACATGCACAGTCAGAAGGCATTAGGTAATAGGCCCCATGTCAATCAAACTTGTCAGTCAAGAGACCCCACGCCCAGAGGTGTCTCCCATGAAGACTTAGAATAAAAGTCCCAAAGCCTCATTCATCCGGGCTCCTGAGCCACTTTCTTTGCTGGAGCCCGCTCCTACCTCATTGGAGTGTACTTTCCCCTCAATAAACTATCTCTTTGTTTCACCACTTAAAAAATATATATATATGTTTTCAAACCATTCTCTCTGTAGAGGAATTTTCCAGATTGTGGCCTGAGGCACAAGAGGAGCAGGAAGTGAACATTCTTCCTTTTAATCTAAGTCCCAGGTGAACACAGCTGGTGCAAGGAATCTAGGTTGATGATAGAGAAGGAGAAAAAACAAAACAAAACAAAAAATAACAAAACAAAAAAAGAAAGAAAGGAAAAAAAAAAAGCAAGTTTGGAAATAGCATATCTTGAAATGAAAATATTTGAGAATAAACTGATTCCATGAAAACTTAAACAAGTGAATTAGAAATAGTCTCTTGATTGCTTATGTTATTAGACTAGAATGTCCTGGAATCACTGAAGGAGGAATTGTTACCGGAAAATGGGGTGTCCTCGTCGACACGATGTCCAGGTTCGTGGTATCTCGAGCAAAGAATTGAACGAGACACACACTAAAGTATAGAGATGAAACAAAGAGATAGCTTATTGAAGAGAAAGTACACTCCAAAGAGATAGGAGTGGACTCGAGCAAGGAGAGTGGCTCAAGAGCCAACACAGTTTTATTTTATTTTGTTTTTTATAAAAATAATTTTGTGAATGCAATATGCAATTTTTGTTAAATGTCAGTCAATAAACTTTTCAACTTAATGAACTTCACTAACAATTTTTAAACTTCAAGTAACTTAGAAAAAAACCACACACATACACATTTAAAACTGTTACAGTGTGGGTAGAGATCTTACTGGGTAGACATCACATCGGGATCATTAGGATCTGATGAAGTAGCCAGGACAGGACCAAGAGAAGTGGATGTAGGTGGTTTTGGATCTACATCAGTAGATGATGTTGTTCTGGCAAACTTGCAGGCAGTTTTCTTGAAAAATAAATGAATATGAGCTTGCTTTGAGGTCCTACACCTCTCAGGTTTTGAATGGTGTGCAGCTGCATAACATGCTGAGAAGTGAAGAAGGGTTGTTTTTCTCCAAAAGCTATTACAGTTTCAAATGCTACAGCAGTTCTCTGCCAGGATAATTTTTCCACCTCACATCCATCATCATCATTCTTTTCCTCCTCTGCAACATTCATTTTTCCATGATTCACAACAGCTTCTATGACATCTTCTGTATTAAGTGTATGAGTTACTGGAATATCTTCATCCACAGCAAGCCAGTCGTTGAGTTCATCTTGAAACAAATTCATTTTATCATTAGCAGAGTCAACTAACTCACAGATTTCATCATAAACTCTGCTACTAGCAGCTGCAGTATTGACTGGGCTTACTCATGGCATAGCACACCAAGTTTAAACTTACATTTCCACTAGAAATTAATTTCATTTTAATTTTTATTTAAAGTATTATTTATTCTATTCTTGTTTGCCTGTTGCTTGAAAGTGCCGGTTGCTTGAGTTCTGGTTAACAGAGAGTCTACTGTATTAAAGATTTATGAACTTATAAATTCATAGGTTTATGAATTTATAAATCTATGATTCATAAATCACAGTTTTATGAATTTGACTATTATAGATTTATCATAAAAGTGGAAACAGGAAGTACTAGTCCTTCTTTGTCTGGCTTATTTAACTTAGCAAAATGTCCTTCACTTTTATTGTGTGTTGTAAATGGTAGTATTGCCTTCCCTTTTTAAACCTGAATAATCTTCCATTGTGTAGATACCACATTTTCTTTTTTTTTATCCAGCTTTATTGAAGTAGTGCATAAATGACAAATATAACTCTAATCTATTTCAAGTATATAATGTAATGATTTGGTATATAGATTGTGAAAGGATTCCCACAGGCAAGTTAATTAACACACCATCACCTCACATAGTTACTAGTTTCATTTTTGTGAAAACGCTTAAGATTTACTCTCAGGAAACTTTTCAATTATACAACATATTATTAATTATAGTTGCCATGCTATATATTAGATTCTTAGAACTTACTCACTTTATAACTAAAAGTTTGTACCCTTTGACCAATCTCTCCCCTTTTCTTCCACCCCCAGGCCCTGGCAACAATCACTCTACTCTCTTTCTATGCCTCAGCTTTTTTTTTTTTTTTTTAATTACACATAGAAGTGATAGAATATAGTATTTGGTTTTTTCTCTTTGGCTTATTTCACTTAGCCTAATGCCCTCTGACTTAATTCATGTTGTCACAAATGGCAGAATTTCCTTTTTTGTGTCTGTATATTATTATTTACAAGGTCTGACAATTAAGTTTGCAAACTTACCACTGTGCGCTTATGTTGGCAGCACTGTACAAACAACTTGGTAAGGTGTCATAACCTTGATACATCTATGTCTCACAGCTGTGTTCATTTCAACATGTGGCGGGATCTTGCTGAGTGGTGTTCATTACTATTGTGCATTTTTGTGTGCTGTTGTTAGAATGTAAGAGCTTGAATTAGAGCAACAAACAAATATTAAATTTCTTGTTAAACTTGGCAAGAGTAGAAATGAAATCAGGGACATGTTAGTCCAAGTTTATGGGGATAATGCCATGAAGAAAACAGTAGTGTACAAATGGATGATATGTTTTTCTGAGGGGAGAGAAAGCGTCACTGATGAAGAGAGATCAGGGTGGCCAATAACAAACAGAACTAAGGAAAACATTGCAAAAAATTGTCTAATTGTGCATCAAATCATTGGCTGACTGTGAGAAGTATAGCAGACCACCTAAACATTGATAGAGAAACAGGAAAAACTTAATTGAAAATATTGGCATGAGAAAGGTGTATGTCAAAATGGTCCCAAAGGAGCTCACCAATTAACCAAAGCAAAGGAGAGTCAAAGTTGCCAAGACCTTTTGGAGAGGCAAGACAATGTTTTGGGCCATGTCATCACTGGTGATGAAACATGGGTATATCAATCAATGCTGAAATAAAGCATCAAAGTGCACAATGAAAGTCAGTCAGTTCTCTGTGACTAAAAATATTCTGTCACTCCAAATCAAGAGTGAAAACAATGTTGTTAACCTTTTTTTTTTGTATCAGAGGGATTGTTCATTATGAATTTACACCAACCAGACAGTCAACCAAGTTTACTATTTAGAAGTATTGAAAAGGTGGTATGAAAAAGTTAAATGAAAACAACCTGAACTTTTTGTCAACAACTCATGGGTCTTGCATCACGACAATGCACCAGCTCACATGGTGCTGTCTGTGAAGAAGTTTTTAGCCAGTACACAAATAACTGTTTTGGAACACCCTCCCTACTCACCTGATCTGGCTCCCAATGGCTTTTTTCTTTACCTGAAGATAAAGGAAATATTGAAAGGAAGACATTTTGATGACATTCAGGACATCAAGGGTAATACGATGACAGCTCTGATGTCCATTCCAGAAAAAGAGTTCCAAAATTGCTCTGAAGGGTGGACTAGGTACTAACATCAGTGCACAGCTTCCAAGGGCAGTACTTTGAAGGTGACCATAGTGATAATCAGCAATGAGGTATGTAGCACTTTTTGTAGGATGAGTTTGTGAACTCAATTTAATAATACATCCCACATTTTCATTATCTGTTCATCTGTCAGAGGACATTTATGTTGTTGCCATATCTTGCACATTGTGAATAATGCTTTAATGGTCATGGGAATGTAGATATGTCTTTAAGATATTATGTTTCTTTTGGACATATATACAGAAGTAGGATTGTTGATTAATATGGGAGTTCTATTTTAATTTTTTAAGGAACTTCCATACTGCTTCCCATATGGCTGTACCAATTACATTCCCACAAACAGTATACAAAGTTCCCTATTTTTCATATCCTCACCAACATTTGCTATTTCTTGACTTTTTAAAATAATATTTCCCCAACTTTATCAAGTAATAATTGACAAATTGTATATATTGATTTGGTATACATATATATTGTAAATGATTATCAAGGTCAATATAATTAATATATCCATCACTTCATATACTTAACTCTTTTGTGTGTGTGTGAGAACACTTAAGATCTACCCTCAGCAAATTTCAGATTATATAATACTGTATTTATAACCATAGTCACCATGCTGTACATTAAATCCTCAAAATGTATTCATATTATTTTTTCTTTTAGTATTTACAACAAAAAGATTACTAATGGGTTAAAAGTTTAGCTTTAAATTTATGAGGAGAAAAGGATTTATGACCTCCAGGGTAGGAAAGATTTATTTTTTATTGTTAGGTTTATGGAGTGACCTTGATTAGTAAAAATTACATAGGTTCTAGGTGAACAATTCTATAATACGTCATTTATGTGTTGTGTTATGTGTTCATCACCCGGAGTCAGTTCTCTTTCTATCACCACATATTTGACTCTCCCTCCCACCTCTCTCACCCCCTCCCCCATACCCTCAGATCACCATTAACCACTAAACTATTGATTGTGTCCATGAGTTTTTGTTTCTTTTTGTTGCTTTCAACTGTGTGCTGAAAAGGTGGTATGAAAAAATTAAATGAAAACAACCTGAACTTTTTGTCAACAACTCATGGGTCCTTAGTTTTTTTCTGTCTGGCTTATTTCGCTTTGCATGATGGTCTCATGGTCCATCCATGTTGTCATAAATGGCCTTATTTCATCTTTTCTTATGGCTGAGTATTATTCTATCGTGTGTATGTACCACAGCTTCTTTACTCAGTCATCTATCAAAGGACACTTTGGCTATTTCCATGATTTGGCCACTGTGAATAGTACTTTGATGAACTTTGGGGCACATGTATCTTTGCAGACTAAGGTTTTCAAATTTTTTGGATAGATACCCAGAAGTGGGGTTGCTGGGTCATATGGTAACTCTATTCTTAATTTTTTGAGGGACCTCCATACTGTCTTCCATAGTGGTTGTGCCAGTTTGCATTCCCACCAGCCGTATATGAGAGTTCCTTTGTCTCCACAACCTCTCTAACACTTATTATTCTTTGTCTTGTTGATAATAACCATTCTAACAGGTGTCAAGTGGTATCTCATTGTGGTTTTGATTTGCATTTCCCTAATAGCTAGTGAAGTTGAGCATTTTTCATATATATCTGTCGGCTATTTGTATGTCTTCCTGGGAGAAGTATCATTCAGGTCCTCTTCCCATTTTTTTAATTGGATTGTTTGGTTTATTTTTTGTTGTTGTTGAGCTGTACAAGTTCTTTATATGTTTTAGATATTAGCCCCTTATCAGAGGAAAGAATTTCTTCAGTCTAACAAAAAGTCACACAGTCTAAAAGGAAAGACTGATGGGAAAATGCTCAGTTTCATTAATAACTGAATAAGTACAAATAAACCATCACACACTCATATGATAAGTGGTAATTTATATGTAGAGGGGTGGAGTGGGGAAAGAATAATAAAGATTAAAGAATATAAAAAAATCAATATCAGGGTTGGTAAAGCATCAACTGTTAGAACCACTTTGGAAGTCATTTTTATTATATACAATCAAATTAAAAATTCACATATCCTTCAACACAGCAATCAAATAAAGAACACTTGAAAACAGTAGGAGGTTTTATAATGAGTTTACATGAGTGGTTAAAAAATTCAACTACATGCTTGCTACAAAAGATTTATTTTAGATTTAAGGACATACATAGGCTGAAAGTGAAAAGATGGAGGCAGCAACAAAATGGTGGCACAAGAGAGACCTCTATAAAACTCCTCTGGAGATTACAACTAATAATACAATCAAGGACCCTCTACACAATTAGAGCTAAGAAGCCCACTCATCGCAGTAAGGTACTTAGGCAGGCAGAGGGTTAAACAAAGGAGAAATAAAAGGGGAAGAGCAGGAACACAGCTGCAGCACGGAGACATGACTGTGGCATGAGTCCCTGCTTGGAACTCTACCACTGGGGTAGGGAGGAGGAAGAAGGCAGCAGAAGAGCACTCCGGACCTCACTTGGTTCACAGGACAGAGGAAAGGGGGCCCAGAGGCAGGGGCATCAGATACTGCAACTACCTCACTTTGGCTCCAGGAGGTACAGACCAGTCTGCAAAATGCAGCAGCTGGACTGCACTCCAGTTCCCAGAGGACAGGGAGTGACTGGGCAGTGAGGAGCCATAGCACAAATGCTCAGCCTGGAAGAAGAAGAGAGAGGGGTGCACATGCGTTTCTCAGCCCACAACCAGGACAATCTGAAGACCAGCATACAGGACTGACCCTAAGGCTCTGGGTAGAATCCATGCAAAGGGCAAACTGAGAACAGGAAGGCGCAATTACACCCAAACTTCCTGCATGAACCCTGGAGTCACAGGAAGAAAACAAAGCCGCAAATGCCCCTCCCCCACAGACCTCTGCCCACCCAGTATCAGCAGTGAACACCAAAGAAACTGCAGTAGCGAGGGTCCAGAGAGGCTGCAAAAATGAGAAACCAGAGAAAAGGAGTTCAAATTAGAGATGGGGACAGATGACCCATCCTCAGAAATAGGGTTCAAAAAAAAAATTATAAAAATGCTTAAAGAACTGAATGATAATTTCAACAGAGAAATAGCAAGCATCAAAGAAGACTTACAAACCATTATAAAGAACCAGAGAGAGATAATGACTATATTAACTGAAATGAAGACTAGAATAAAAGTCACTAAATTAGATAAAATAGAAGCACCAAGTAGTGATTTTCAGGAAAATCCAGCAGAAAACACACAGCCAGAGCAATTAGGAAGTTATTTCCAAAAAAGGGAGAATGGATTGAGATTCCTCAGGGACTGTATCAAAAGTAAAAATATCAGGGAGTTTCCTGGTGGTGCAAGTGGCTTAAGGCTTCGGCGTTGGCACTGTCAGCGCTGCGGCCTCGGTTCGATTCCCAGTCAGGGAGCTACCCACATACCAAAAAGCAAAAAAAAAAAAAAAAAAAAAAAAAAAAAAAAAAAAAAAAAAAAAAAAAAAAAAAAAAAAAAAAAAAAAAAAAAAAAAAAAAAAAAAAAAAAAAAAAAAAAAAAAAAAAAAAAAAAAAAAAAAAAAAAAAAAAAAAAAAAAAAAAAAAAAAAAAAAA
>PVJL010012614.1:13987-36402 GCA_004026885.1 Lyroderma lyra | reverse complement strand
ACACCTGTGAGAATGGCTATTATCAACAAGACAAGGAATAACAAGTGCTGGAGAGGATGTGGAGAAAAAGGAACTCTGGTATACTGCTGGTGGGAGTGCAAACTGGTACAACCACTGTGGAAGGCAGTGTGGAGGTTCCTCAGAAAATTGGGAATGGAGCTACCATTTGACCCAGCAATCCCCCTTCTGAGGATCTACCCAAAGAACTTGAAAACCTTTGCCCGCAAAGACTTATGTACCCCAATGTTCATTGCAGCGCTGTTCACAGTGGCCAAAACATGGAAACAACCAAAGGTCCCTGCGACAGATGAGTGGATAAAGAAGCTGTGGTACATATACACAGTGGAATATTACTCAGCTGTAAGAAAAGATGAAATATTGCCATTTGTGACAAAATGGATGGACCTGGAGATCATCATGCTAAGTGAAATAAGCCAGACAGAAAAAACAAAGAACTGCATGATTTCACTCATATGCAGAATATAAAACTGAAAGCAAAGAAAAAAAGAAATGAACAAACAAATAACCCATGGACACAATCAATAGTTTAATGTTTCTTTGGGGATGAGTGGGTTAGGGAGGGGAGAAAGGGGAGGGGGTGGGAGAGGAGGGGGGGAAGCTAAATATAAGGTGATGGAAAGAGAAGTCACATTAGGTGGTGACCTGATTATACATCAAGTTGACAATGCACTGTAGAATTGTATGCCTGAAACCTATGTAATCCTTGCCAACAGATGTCACCCCAATAAGTCTAACAATAAAAATGAATTTTAAAAAAAAAGAATTTGGATTTTTACAAGGAAGAAAATAGTTCTTTAAGTGGCACACTTAAACTACTCATTTTGACAAGTCATACAGTGTTATCTATAGAGAACACTACACCGCTTCTCAGCCTTTTGGCTAAGATCAAGTGTATAGAGAATGCTACATTAGATTTGCTTATTCAAATCCTCAGATTTTTAAAAAATAGTCCAAGAAATGTAGGGTCAGATTGTTTTCTCAGAAAGTGTCCTTATGTCTATGTCTCAAAGGCGGCTGTGAGGGCTTCAGGTAGACCCTCTCATCCTGTCATTGAGCCCTGTTACTTCTTTGGCTCCTTTAAGGGCAAATTTTCTGTTACAAAAATAGAAGCATTGACAACACTATTTAACATTAACAGCTTACCAACCTCTAAGCTTGAGGTTCAAAGGCAATGAGTACTATCTTTCATAAATTCACTTTAAAGTTTCACCTTCTTGTTAAAATATCCAGTGTGATTTGGGACATCAAATCCCCTACAGGGTTTGTCTATTTCATAGGCCTCTGAACTACTCAGTGCTGTGAGAAGCAAAAATCAGGAAAAACTCAAATCTGGAATTTAGATTGGAAAGTATAATTATAGATAAGGTTTTAATGACACATGTTAATTGCTAAGAGACCTGGGAGAGCTTTGTAAAGTGTTATACAACATCTAGAACACAGCATCTAGAAGAATCAGCATATCCTCTATCATAGCCCCATCCTCTCTAGTAACTTTCACATATTTTGCTTTTGTATCTCCCTATAGGTGGTAAGCACATCACTGGGTTTCTGGACAATAATAAGACTAAGAGCGACTCCACTAGTAAGAAAAATAATGCTGTTGTTTTCTCTATCACAACATAGTTGCCTTTGTTCTTAGCCAGATGTTGTCTGGATTCCTTGCCACTCTCCTATGGTGGTACAGAGGTGGGTATTTGAGCCTCTGCAGAGCCAGGAAATCAGCACCATTTAAGGCTCAATGCTAAACACCAAGTTAACCATGGGCCTGGGAAAGGTCCATGGTCCCCAAGTATGTATACCTCACTTGTCCTCACCCTTTGCACTCCAGTGCATGCCACCTAACCTCTACTTCCAGAACTTTCATTTCTTAGGCTGAAAGCATTCTAAGGCCACCAGAACCAGTTTTGCCTGCAGGAATTAATGCCGCATCCCCACCTAGCAACCTTAAACCAATGATGAACAAGAGTCAACAATATATGAATGTACCAGGTTTGAGAATCGATCTTGAAAGTTCTCATTGCAAGAAAGAACATTTCTTTTTGTAACTTTGTAAGGTGATGGATGTTAACTACACTTATTGTGGTGATCATTTCACAATGTATACAGACATTGAATTATTATGTTACACAACTGAAACTAATATACAAGTTCTGACAATTAAGTCCGTGAACTAGAAAAAAGTGCTACATACCTCATTGCTGAATATCATTATGGTCACCTTTGAAGTACTCGCCTTGGGAAGCTATGCACCAATGCCAGCGCCTAGTCCACCCTTCCACACAATTTTGGAACTCTTTCTGTTGAATGACCATCAGGGTTGTCATCATACCCAAAATCTTGCCAAGGTTATGACACCTTACTGAGTTTGTACAGCACTGCCAGGGTAAGTGCATGGTGGCAAGTTCATGAACTTAATTGTCAGATTTTGGAAGTATGATGATAGCTCTGATGACCATTCCAGAAAAAGAGTTCCAAAATTGTTTTAAAGAGTAGACTAGGTGCTGGCATCTGTGCATAGCTCCCCAAGGGGAATATTGCAAAGGTGATCATAGTGATATTCAACAATGAGGTATGCAGCACTTTTTCTAGGACGAGTTTGTAAAATTAATTGTCAGACCTTGTAATATGTCATTACAGATCAATTTTTAAAAATGCACCAGTTTACTTGTCCTTCCCCACCCCCCATACAAGGTAACTCATTTTTCAAAGTTGCCTAACAGGACAGAGCTCCAGTCGCCCACAGTGGTAGCTTGCTCAATAATGGACCATTTATTGGCTGCCGTCACTCCCCTGTCTGTATTCCCCACTTCCCTACTAGGGTTTCATAGGATCACCTCCTGAATAAACTACCTGCTTCCCAATCCTTGTCTCAGTATTGCTTCTGGGGGAATCCAAGTGAAAATACAGACATTGAAGGTGAGTGAAGGAAAGAAAGCAATCAATATCCCCTGAGGCTTCAGAGTCAGGCAGGGCTGGATTCTAATCCTGAACCTGTCTATATTCTAATTCTAAAACACTGACCATCTCAGAGTCTCAGTTTACTCACCTGTAATGTCCTTCTTCATATGGTTGTTGTGAGTACTAAATAGAATGAGAGGTGTGAATGGCCAGAATATAGAATGAACTTGAAAGTGGATAAGATTGTTATTATTGAGTCTCTCAACTCCCTCCTCCAACCTATGCAATGGAACAGAAAACCACTTTCTGTATTAAAGTGGTTTCCCAAAGAGAACTATTTTTGACACTCACATGCACAGTTCCAATTTCTCCATAACACCGCATGTGGAAATGCCCCTACTCCTGCCTGATTCCTGCAAGGAATATGCTTTAAATTTATAATATGAAAATCCGCCAAATTCTTGAAAGGTAAATGTCTGTCCTAACTCATCACCTGAAACCAAGCAGATGGTCTTCAGCCACATACATCTTTTAAGAGTGTTTAAGAGAAGCAGCCATTTACATCTGGGGAGGAATAAAGTCCATCACATAGAAGTGGTAACCTTCCGGGAATTTGGAGAAGCAGGCAGACTATTTCACTTTCCCAAGGGATCCCAGCATACACTGTGATCTCATCTGGTCTCTGGAGCCTGAATTTTGGGATCCGCAGCCCCTGTAGGACCAGTTATCAGTTATCTATATTACTCCTCTAGTGTGGTTTTTGGTTTTTGTTTTGTTTTGTTCTCATTTAAGAGTGTCAATTTTACTTTTAAAAATGAGGAACTATAGCACAGCCGTACAGCGGTACATGGCAGCAATGCAGCCGCTGCCCTAAAGCAGGTTACCTCTGAACTGGCACAGCCACACTGCAGTAAATGGCCGCTGCTGAAAAGTAGGTTGCCTAGGCAATGGTATAGTCAAACTGCTGTAAATGGCAGAAATGCGGCCATAAAGCAAGTTGCCTAGTAAATGGCACAACCACACTGCAGTAAACCGGTAAATGGCAGCAGTTCACCACAGTGCGGCTGTGCCATCTCCTAGGCAACTTGCTTTACGGCAGTGGCGGTAGTGCTGCAGTTTCCCGCAGTGTTTCATCTTGAGTTCTCACTCAAGGAATTGTTCTTTTCTATCAGAATGTTTGTAAACCACATTGCATTTCTCATGGTTATATCCTCCAGGGATTTATAGACCAACTAAATCCCCACTCTGTGTTAATAACTTTCAATAGCTGTAGACCAGACGAAATCCATGACCCATTCTCCTTCCTTTCATGCTTTTACCTCTCAAATTTACTTCAAACCCACTTGGAAGTTCAGGGGAAGGATAAGGGTGTGATATAGCAATATCTTTACATATACCTTACACATTTCCTCATCCTCATTTCCTTCCATGTCTTGTAATTACTTTGTGCCTCTTCTTTGGTTTCAAGTGAAAACAAATATTCTAGGGCAAAATGTCAGCAACATCACAGTAGAAGAGAATTTTCATCTCTCAGGCCTACAGAGTCTCTTTAAGACAAAAACAATTCTAGCCCTCTTGAACCATCTTCCATTTTCTTTTCTTCATTTTCTTCCATCTCTGAATGAAGGCATTTAAATCCTTCTGCAACATGTTCAGAAAATCAAATAACACAGCTAATGTGGGTGTAGTTATTTCTCTCCCTTATAGCCCATTCAGACATTTTAATCTGACAGGCCTGGCAGTTGAGGATACTTCCCTGTAACTGTAACTCTCTCCTGGTACTCACTATCCACTTCTTGGTCAGAATTCAGTCTCCACATGACTATGCCATAGCCAGTCTCCCACCATGCTGTGTCTTAGATTCAGCTTCCTCAACTAAGGCAACATGGGAGACCAAATAGTAGTTAATTTTAAATTTAAAAGCCTCCCTCCTGGTTTCCTCCCTTACAGACTGCCCTGAGTGTGCTGCCCTGATCAAAGCTTCTTTGAAAACTCTTGCTTTGGCGGGCAAAGGAGAACGTTGCCATATAGAAAATATTCATGTAATAGAGCAACAGGAACATGTGAGGAGCTGAAATCAACGTGGAGGAGGCTTAAAAGTTTGTCTTCATTTCAGAGTCCTCGAAGAACATGATTAGAAACAGAAGTTTCATGGTTCTAATTCTTAGAAAAAAATTTATAGGCTTTTCTTATCTCATGTCTCTATTATTTGTTTGTTTATTGTTTCTTCTTATCCTTGACAATTTTAATTCTCCGTTTTTCTTTTTAAATTAATTTTTCCTCATATTACCTTTCTCAAAAGCCCACTGTGTTTAATTTTTCATCACTCCTCTACCCACCAGTCTTTCAACTGCATACCCTGCTTGTCTGTATCTTCTCATAAGAAAATCACTGACCCATTTACCATGTCTTATCTCCTCTAAAATTGCTTTTAAAAATGTTTAGAGTTTTCCAAGTACCATTTACCAAAGAAGCTTTCTTTTCCCCATTGTATATTTTCCACTCCTTTGTCAAAAATTATCTGTCCATATATTTGTGAGTTTATTTCTGTGTTTTCAATCTTGTTCCATTGATTTGTATGTCTGTTTTTCTGCCAATGCCAAACTGTTTTGATTATTGATACTTTGTACTAAAAGAATGCATCTGAATTGCAAACTATCTCCTTATTCCAAAATTAACTAAAAATGGAATAAAGACCTCCATACAAGACCCGAAACAATAAACTATATAGAAGAAAAAAATGGTACTAAATATATACACCTAGGCTTCTAGGACATCATGAACCTGACCTCAAAGGCAAGGGAAGTAAAAGCAAAAATAAATGAATGGCACTATATCAAACTAAAAAGCTTCTGTACAGCAAAAGAAACCATCAACAAAGCAAAAAGACAACCAACCGAATGGGAGAAATTATTTGCAAATAATACCTCTGAAAAAGGGCTAATATCTAAAATATATAAGGAACTCATGCAACTCAATGACAAAAAACAAACAATCAAATTAAAAAATAGACAGAAGACCTGAACATACACTTCTCCCATGAAGACATACAAACAGTCAACAGGTATACGAAAAAAATGCTCAACTTTACTAGCTATTAGGGAAATGCAAATCAAAAGCACAATGAGATACCACCTCACACCTGTGAGAATGGCTACTATCAACAAGACAAGGAATAACAAGTGCTGGAGAGGGTGTAGAGAAAAAAGGACCCTCATACATTGCTGGTGGGAAGGTAAACTGGTACAACCACTGTGAAGGTTTCTCAAAAAACTAAGAATAGAATTCCCATATGACCCAGCAATCCTTCTTCTGGGTATCTACCCCCAAAACTTGAAAACCTGAGTCCACAAAGATATGTGTACCCCAATGGTCATTGTGGCACTATTTATGGTGGCCAAATCATGGAAACAACCAAAGTGTCCTCTGATAGATGACCGAATAAAGAAGTTGTGGTATATGTACACAATGAAACACTACTCAACTATAAGAAAAGATGAAATAAGGCCATTTATGATAACATGGGTGGATCTTGAGATCATCATGCTAAGTGAAATAAGCCAGACAGAAAAAACCAAGAACTATATGATTCCATTTATATGTGGAACATAAAATTGAAAGCAACAAAGAAACAAAACTCATGGACACAGTCAATAATTAAGTAGTTACCTGAGGATAAGAGGGAAGGTGGGTGGGGAAGAAGAGACAGGGACACAAATATATGTGATGGAAAGAGAACTGACTCTGAGTGATGAACACATAATACAACATGTAGACAATGTATTATAGAATTGTATACCTGAAACCTATGTGGATTTTACTAATCAATGTCACTCCAATAAATTTAACAATAAAAATATGTTTAGAGTAGTATATTTTATAATAGACACAAATTGGAAAAAAAAAACCCCAAATGCTCATCAACTGGTGAATAAACAAACTGTGAAATATCCATACAATGAAATATTAGTACCAATGATAAGGAATGAAATACTGATAAACACATCATGGGTGAATCTCAAAATAACTGTTGAACAAAAAAGAAGTCAGGTAAAAAAAAAAAAAAAAAGAAGAATACTATATAATTCCACTTATATGAAGTTGAAGAATAGACAAAGGAATCTGTGGTGATACAAATCAGAAAAGTGGTTATGGGAAAAGAATTTATTGAATGGAAGGAGGCATGAGGGCACTTTTAAGGGTGATGGAAATATTCTTTATTTTCATTAGAGTGCCTGTATTGGTTAAAACTCATCAATCTATATACTTTAGATCTGTGTATTTTAACAGTCTATAAATTATATCTCCATTTTAAAATGAATATTTTAAAGAATAGAAAAGAAGATAATTATTCATTGTGGTACTTACATAGCAGGCTCATGACACAACTGTTTAAAATTATTTTTCAGAAGATAACATGAAGAAATACTTAAGTATAAAAAAGGCAGGGCATGAAATTATATGTAAGAATGGCTTCATTTTTTAATAGGAAACATTTTATACAGCATATTCAGGGAAAAAGATAGAGAAGTTTAAAACTTTTTAAAGGCAATAATACTCTTCTTCTTCACATATAAGAGATTTTGCCTTTCCTGATGTTTGGTCCTGATAGTTACATAAAATCAGAATCTTAAAGAAAAGATAATCATTCTTTCAGAAAATCATAAGCTGTACCTATTTGCCTAGTATGGTCACCCAAAAGCTTGTACTGGGTTGCACAGAACATATATGAATCCTGGAAGTCTGTTTTGTTTTCCTCCAAAACTCCTTATGTTTGCTTCAGCAGACTTCTTATTTGGTTCCCATCTTTTTGTCTAAGTGGTCAGAGCCCTGTAAGCTTGCTTTTCAGTGGGCCAATGACCCACCATTTTCTTTACCTCTTAAATCAGATGTGGTCAAGCATGATATCCAGGTTGTAGACACAGGGTTTTCTATCCAAGTAATTTCAGAAAAAGTTAAATAATGGTAGGAGTGTTGAGACCCTACAGAATGCAACTGATAAAACCACATTATTTTAAATAAACATTGATGGGAATGGCAGAGCTTTTTTATTCAGACCAAGTTTAGCTGAAGAAGATGTAAAACCTATAGGAATATCCTTAGACTTATTTTTTTCCCCAGAGATGACTCAAAGAAGATGATCACTCTTGAAAAGAGAGTAAAAAAATAGGTAGGAGGTAAAAACAAAAGTATGATGGGATTTTGATAGATACAGGTCAGGGGGAGAGTGAATTTAAAAAAATAAAAAAATTGGAAAGGACTTACTATATTCTCCCATTCTGCTCTCATTTCCTTAATTTACTAATGAATATGTCTTTAGGAGAGAATAAATTCTAATTTTTGAGGAGATATAGGAATACTTCTCCTTGATTGATTCTTTCAATTCCTCTTTTGAGGAAGGGTGGTGTACCAAGGGTTAGGGCTGGAGAACAGATGTATAAGCAGAGCAAAGAAGATTTTTAGGGCAGTGATACTATCCTGTATGAAACAGTAATGGTAAATACATGTCATAGACTATACAACTCAAAAACTAAACTCTAATGTAAACTACAGATTTTGGGTGATAATGATGTGTCCATCACCTGTACAATTGTAAGTTCATAAGTTCATCAATTGTAACAAATTGTACCATTCTGGTGGGGGATATTGATAATGGAGGAGGCTATGCATGTGTGGTGGAAGGGGATACATGGGAAATCTTTATATCATCCTCTCAGTTTTGTTCTTAACCTAAAACTGATGGAGAAAAGTAAGGTCTTTAATAAAATTTTTTTAAAGAAATAAAAATAATAATAAAAAAATTTAAAAGAAGTGTTGGAGTGGGCACTGTTATTTGCCTGCAGAGTATCCATTTTCCTCTTCCCCCTTCCTAATAGAACCAATTTTGTTCAAGCACCCTCTTCACTTCTACATAGCCCAATTGACTGAGGAGAAGCTAACTCTTTCCTCATATCCAGAAACAGATCTTACTAAATCTCAGCTAATAAGTTAATACTAAGATTCTTGCCAGCGATTTATTTAGAAACCCAGGCTTAAAGGCAATCAGTATATGGCATTTCCCAAGCAACTGTGGTCACATGGGTTTAGCCAGCCAATCACACTGTAGGAAAAGACTTTTAGGCCATAATTGGTGGAGATGCTTTCTTGCTCTCCCACTGAACATGAGCAAGGAAACACATTATCCCAGCTGCTGCTAGCACTAACAGCCACCTTGCAACCAGGAAGTCAAACTAAGAACAAAATAAATAGAAACACATGGAGGAAGGCAGAGCCAAGAGAATTGAAAGAAAGAAAGCAGAGTCCTGTTCAAATGGTGCCTGGAGTTCATATTACCTCTGGGTATGGTAATGGACTTTCTTATTTTTAAGCCATTTTGAGCCTATTTCTGTTACCTGCTGCTGAAAATAATCTGACTGATACAAGGTTTCCCTACTTGATGCATATGCAAGGGGAGACCCCCCCAAAAAAACAGAATTATCTTCTGTAGGGTGGGTCCCTTGTAGTACAGGCTTCCCCTGCTAAGTGAGTGTTCTAGAAACCCATCTGCATAATGTACCACCTGGAGTTGTTGTGAGAGGTTACATTTGGCTTCAGTGATTTTTTGAAGACTCCTTACATGAACAATATGTGGCATGACAACACACCTGTCCACACCACACTGAGTGTTCAGCAGTTTTGGACCAAAATGGCATAACCCCCATTTCCCACCCTCCCTATACAACTGACCTCACCTGGAGCAACTTTTTTCATTGTTTTACTGGTTGAAAATAGTCCTTAAGGGGAAACATTTTGCTGGTATAGAAGAGGTGAAACAAAAAAATGGCATAAGTACTAAAAGCATCAAAATCAACAAGTTCAAAAACTGTTTTGGGCAGTGGAAAAAGCATCTTGATAGGTATATTGCATCAAATGGAGAGTACCTTGAAGACGACTGAAGTTAAAACATGTAAGAATAAATATACCATTTTTTATAAGTAAATTCTGGGTTTTTTTGGGTTCTCCCTAAAATTGTTTTTTATATCATTTTTGCTCACTATATACCCATAATTACTTTTGCTACACTCTTTGGTAACCAAGTATTTTCAAAACATATCCTGAGTAGTTAATTTTGTTAGTAATTCATTAATAAAACTCCATTAATACAAACCAAAAACTTAAACTCATAGGATTTGATAAAATCTGCCAAATTGGTTAGTCATTTACGTATTCATCCAACAAGGAGTTATTGAGAGCCTAATATGCATCAGGCATTAAGTAAAGTGAAGTTCATTGCATCCTAATTCTGTCCCTTTAAATTTCATTAAAGTAGAAAAAATATAGGGCAATCTGTTATTATGCATATATTCATTACAAGCTAATCCACAACTATTTGGCTCACAACTATGAGTTAAATGGCATGACATTTCCATGATAAAATTAATTACTTGAACATGTGTTGTATAAATTATGTCAAATCACTTATTTGAATCTTGTAGATTGCACATCAGTTTTTAACCAAAGGAAATACATGAAAAATAAACATGAAATGGACATTCTACGCAACATAAATGTCACGTTATGCCTAAGGGTCTCTTGTAAGTGAACTTTTTTTTTTCTGAATGAGGAGAGTGCCATCTGAAAAATCATGAGATCACAAATCCAAAGAAGGGATGTTGCAATGAGTTTTTTATGCATTTAGAGGTTGCACCTATTGATAACTAGCCTATTTAAAGACTACATTTCATATAAATAGCTATGTGTAAAGAATGGATAGATTAATTATTTCAGATAATAAATTGTCATTTAAAAAGTTTGGAATACTATCTGCTTAGAAGTAAAAAAATAATGATTTATGGTAAGGTATGAGCACCTATTTTTTTTTTTTTTTTTTTGCTTTTTGGTATGTGGGTAGCTCCCTGACTGGGAATTGAACCCAGGCCGCAGCGCTGACAGCGCCAGCACCGATGCCTTAAGCCACTACACCATCAGGGAACTCCCAATATATTTTGATGCTTTTTATGGTTTCAACAATTTTGAGGAAGAAGGATCTATAAAGATCTGTAAGTTACAGATTGTAATAAATGCCACTTGAGACAAACATATAATACTACAATAAATGATGATGCAAGATAAATAAATAAAAAAGAAACTAGTAAGGTCAAATACATACACAAACAAAATGAGGCCTGTAATGTTTATTGAGAGCCATGAAACCGTTCATAAAGGGAAAAGAAATTCCCTAGGGAAGTATATGAGCTTTGTCCTGTTTGCTCCAGAAGGAATATGAGTATTTAGTCAGGCATATAGAAGGACCTTCTTTATATTAATATAGATACGAGGTAAGAGTGACACCTATCTCATAAACTAACTATGTTATAGTAGGCTTTTATTATATGCTTGATTTTAGGCCAAAAGATTTGACCTATAAAATATACAAGATCATAGTATCAGAATGTCTTATATCAAACTTCTGAGTTACAAAATAGTATTTGTTCTTCAAGTCACAGAATTTATAAATGGTCTAATTTATTTCTCATTTTCATAGCTTCTGTACAAGCATTCTCTACACTAGAATTATTTACCTGAACACATTTACATCGACAATATACATTTTCTGTAGGGCACTGAAGTACATTCCTTTGCTCTGATTAAATCTTCTCTTTATGTATGAATGTGTGTTCTCACAATTGCATGGGACAAGGAGTAAAGTTCTCAGAGGCTGTGGGTGTTTTGTTTTAAGGGTCAATAATAACTTTTCCATGCTAACTTAAACACAGCCCATGATTTGAACTATTTTAAAGCATGTGGGTGAAGGTCACAGTATTATGATTTGTGTGGGGTTGAGAGAGTAACATGTAAAGAAATGTTCTCAGTTCAAATCAGTACCTACTCTTGTAATGGTTAATTTTATGTCTCAATTTAACTGAGCCACTGGGTGCCCAGATACAGTAGACTTTCTGTTACCTGGAACTCAAGCAACCAGCACTCTCATGCAACTGGCAAAAAAAAATCAAAGAAATAAAATTTAAAAAATTAAAA
This sequence comes from Lyroderma lyra, assembly GCA_004026885.1. Classification (NCBI taxonomy): domain Eukaryota; kingdom Metazoa; phylum Chordata; class Mammalia; order Chiroptera; family Megadermatidae; genus Lyroderma; species Lyroderma lyra. The sequence goes on along the minus strand of PVJL010012614.1, from coordinate 24,465 downwards.
TATGCGGAACATAAAATTGAAAACAACAAAGAGAAAAAACTCATGAACACTCATGATAAGGGTGGAGGGGTAGGGGAGAAGAGATAGGGACACAAATATGTGGTGAAGGAAAGAGAACTGACTCTGGGTGATAAACACATAATGCAACATATAGAGGATGTAATGTAGAATTGTGCATCTGTAAACTACATAAGTTTCACTAATCAATGTCACCCCAATAAATTTAACAAAAAAAATCTAAAATAAAATCAATTTCTAGCAGAAATGTAAGTTTAAACTTGGCATGCCCTGTGCCATGCTGTAAGTAAGCCCACACTTCAAGCATCAAATGTTTGTCTCCCACTCCCACCAATTCACTATGTGTAAACATAAAATGTTTTACAGGTATGACTTCATGCAAAAAATAACTAATTTGGATGGAACAATTCTGGACTTTCAGAAAAAACATAGTCTCAAAGATGCTACTTACACTGTCAGTTGTGCTTGGGATTCTATGAGAAGTGAAACATTACAGAAATGTTGTGGCCAGCTGTGATGTCTGTGAAATCCTCCTCCTCTTTTGTCAACTTTGAGGGGTTTCCAGCTGCCACTAGCAGAGTTTATGATGAAATCTGTGAGTTAGTTGACTCTGTTAATGACAAAATAAATTTGGCTTGAGATGAACTTGACAACTGGCTTGCTGTGGATGAAGCCATTCCACTAACTCATACACTTAATACAGAAGACATCATAGAAGCTGTTGTGAATTGTGTAAAAATGAATGTTGCAGAGAAGGAATGATGATGATGGGTGTGAGGTGTAAAAGTATCCCGGCAGAGAGCTACTGAAGTATTTGAAAATGTAATAGCTTTTGCAGAACAGCAACCTTTCTTTACTTAGCATGTTATGCAGCTGCACATCATGCAAAACCTCACTTTAAGTGAGAGGCATAGGGTCTCATAAATATAAGGTTTATAAATGCTCTGATATCATTGCTTATTTTAATGTTCTATTTAATCCCAGGTATATGAAGTACAACAGGAATTAGAGACAAAAACTGTGCCTACAACAGCTCTAATAATTATTAACCATTACAAACTTACTCTTCAGTCAGACAGAAAAAGACAAATACTATATAATCTCACTTATATATAGAATTTTATAAAAAAGAAAAAACAAAAACCAAATTCATAAAACCAGAGAGTAGAATGGTGGCTACCAGACACTAGGAGAAGAGGAAAATGTGGTGATATTGGTCAAAGGAAACTAACTATGTAGTTATAAAATTAACAAATTCTGGGGATCTAAATATACAGCATGGTGATTATAGCTAATAATACTGTATCATATACTTCAATGTTGCTAAGGCAGTACATATTAAATGTTCTCACTATACACACACACAAAAATAAATAATTATGTGAGGGGATGGAGGTGGTAGCTAATGTTATGGGGGTAACCATTTTGCAATATATAAATGTATCAAATCTGCATTTTGTACACCTGAAACTTACTCAGTGTTATGTGTCATTTATATCTCAATAAAACTGGAGAAAAAAGAAAATGTTAAAGCCTAAAAAGTAATTCAAGAAGTGAGAAAAAATTCAAGTAGAATTTTTAAAAAGGAAGAACAGAAATTAATGAAATAGAATACCAAGCCAAATCAAAAGGAACAACAAAATAAAATACTAGTTTTTTAAAGATATATAAAAATGACAGATAAACATGCTATATGTGCCAGAATAGGCTTACTCTCATATACTCAATCTGTTATATTAACAGATAATTGTTGTTAAAGTTTGTATTTCTTCTCATAAAATCTTATTTTCTCTAATAAACATTATTAATTAAGTAGAAAAAGGCCAAGGGAATTCCCTGGTGGTGTAGTGGCTTAAGGCTTTGGTGCTGTCAATGCTGTGGCCTAGGTTCAATTCCCAGCCAGGGAACTACACACATACCAAAAAATAAAACAAAGAAAAAGGCCCAAAAGAAAACCCCAAAATCTTAATCTCCAAACAAAAACATGTACCTGAGTCCACATATGTTGGGGGCTGACTACGCAACTGGGAATTATCCAAACTGACTTCCAAGTAGAATGCAATGTTTATAAAGTGATAATAAAATTATGCTAATTTAAGCTGTAAATTTATTATTACAATGCAATCATAGTGATAGCTTTTGTTTAGACCTTAAACATGTGCTCTTCAACACAGTGGACATTAGCCACACCTGGCTACTCAGTACTTGCAATGTGACTAGTTCAAATTGAGGTATGCTGTAAGTAAAAAATATACACTAGATTCCAAACACTCAGTATTTTTAAAAATTACATAAAATATTTAATAATTGTTATATTGATTACATATTGAAATGACAGTATTTAAATATATTCCATTAAATAAAATATGTTATTAAAATTAACTTTACTTAATGAGATATTACCTCATGCCTGTCAAAGTGGTTATTATCAGTAAATCAACAAACAGCAAATGTTAGTGAGGATGTGGAGAAAAGGAAACCATTTTACAATATTAGTGAATTATAAATTGGTGCAGTCACTAAGGAAAAAAGTATAAAAGCTCCTCAAAAAACTAAAAGTCAAACTACCTTATGATCCAACAATTTCACTTCTGCATATTTGTCCAAATAAATCGAAAACATTAATTTGAAAAGATGTTAACACCATGGTCATGTGGCATTATTTAGAACAGCCAAGACATAAAAGAAACCTAAGTGTCCATCAATAGACAACTGAATAAAGAAGATGTGGTTCATATATACAATAGAATATCATTCTGCCTTAAAAAGGAATGACATTTAACCATCTCCATCAACATGGATGGACCTAGAGGTCATTATGCTGAGTAAAATAAGTCAGACAGAGAAAGACAAATACCATATGATCTCACTTATATGTGGCATCTAAAATATAAACAAACAAACAAAACAGAAGCATACTCATAGATACAGAGAACAAGCTGATAGTTGCCAGATGGAAGGGGGATTAGAGGGCTGGGGGGAAAAGGTGAAGAAAGAATTAAGAAGTACAATTGGTAGTTACTAAATAGTCACAGGGATATAAAGTATATCATAGGAAATATAGTCAATAATATTGTAAGAACTATGTATGGTGCCATGTGGGTACAAGACTTATTGTGGGCATCACTTTGTAAGGTATATAAATGTACAACCACTATGCTATATACCTGAAACTAATATAATATTGAATGTTAACTGTAATTAAAAATTAGTTTTAAATTTTAAGTTTTTGCTCTGTAATAGACTGTTAAGAGAATGAAAAAATAAGCTATAGACCTAGAAAAAAATATTTGTAAAACATATCTGACAATGAACTTGTGTCTAGAATACATAAAGAACTCTTAAGACAAAGGAGGCAAGAAAATACAATGGGGTAACGACAGTCTATTCAATAAATGGTGTTGGAAAAACTGGACAGATACATGCAAAAAAATAAAACTAGACCACTTTCTTAAACCATATACAAGAACAAACTCAAAATAGATTAAAGACTTAAATTAAGACCCCATACCATAGAAATCCTAGAAGAAAACACAGGCAGTAAACTCTCTGACATTGTTCTTAGTAATATTTTTTCTTATATATCTCCCCGTATAAGGGAAACCAAAGAAAAAGTAAACAAATAGGATAATTTCGAACTAAAAAGGTTTTGCACAGCAAAGAAATCATTAACAAAATGAAAAAAAAATCCTACTAAATGGGAAAAGATACTGCCAATGATACATCTGACTAGGGCTTAATATCCAAAAAGTATAAAGAATTCACACTCAACACCAAAATAAATAAATAAATAAACAATCCCATTAAAAAATGGGTAGAAAACCTGAATAGGTTTTTTTCTACAAAGAGGACATACACATGGCCCAACAGACATATGAAAAGATGCTCAACATCATTAATCATCAGAGAAATGCAAATTAAAACCACAATGAGATATCACCTACACCTGTCAGAGAATGGCTATCACCAATAAATCAACAAACAACAAATGTTGACAAGCATGTGGAAAAAGGGAACCCTTGCACTATTGAAGGGATTGTAAATTAGTGCAGCAACATAGAAAACATTATGGAGGTCCCTCAAAAAATAAAAAAAAAGAACTATCTTATGACCCAGCAGTATCACTTCTGTGTAATTCTCTGATGAAATCCAAGACACTAATTTGCACCCTTATGTTCATTGCAGCATTATTTACAATAACAAGATATAGAAGCAACCTAAGTGCCCATCAATAGATGATTGGATAAAGAAGAAGTGGTATATATTAAAATGAAATATTACTCAGCCATAAAAAAGAATGAAATGTTATCATTTGTGACAACATGGATGGATCTAAAAGGTATTAAGGTAAATGAAATAAGTCAGACAGCAAAAGACAAATACCATATGATCTCACTTATATGTGAAATATAAAAAGCAAAATAAACTAACAAAACAGAAACAAATTCATGGATACAGAGAACAAACTGACGGTTGCTAAATGGGAGGGAGTTAGAGGGCTGGGTAAAAAGGTAAAAGAATTAAGGAGTACAAATCAGTAGTTACAAAGTAGTCAAAGGGATGTAAACTACAGCAGAAGAAATGTGTATATAATATTATAATAACTATGCATAGTGCCAGGTAAGTGCTAGACTAATTAGGGGTATCACATAATAAGTTATACAAATGTCTATCCACTATGCTGTATACCTGAAACTAATATAACATTGAATGTCAAGTGTCATTGAAAAAATAAAAAAATTTAAAAATTTAAAAAATACACTGTATCCTGCTTCATTGCATTTATCTAAAATAAAAGTCTATCATGTGGAGAGAGAGACCAAGATGATGGCATGAGAGGAGCTCCTTGAAATCTCCCCTGAAAGTTACAACAAATTCAACAGCTATAGGTCAACAAAGGACTCCCTAAGCAACAACATACAATCATAGTTGAGAGATCCACTCATTGCATCAAAACATCTGGAGGTGGATACAATGAGTGAACCGAGGAGGAGGAAAAGAGGAGGTGCCAAGTCAAAGACCATGGGACGTTGCCTGGAGCTTGCTACATTCCCCAGGAGAAAGAGGTGCAGTGACAAGGGCTATGAGATGTAGCATGGAGCTCACTGCAATCCCCAGGATAGAAAAGGAGTGAGACAATGGTAGGCGTGCCTTCTCTGGCCCCAAGCAGTCCAGCCATAGGGAATCAGCATATAATATGGCTGAACCCAGCACTCAGGGTAGAGACCTTGGGGCAAATACTGAAGAGTGTAAGCCCACACTGCCCTCACTACCCTCAGTGCCAGGCAAAAGACAGACACAGAGCTTGGCCACCTCCCTCCAACCCTCCCATAGCTCACTTCCCCCACGTCCTCCCATTACTAGCAGTGAGGCCAAAAAAAACTGCAGCTGTGAGAGTTGGGTTAAAGAGTAGAATATCTACTGCCCTGAGAGCTGGAGAGATAGTGTCTGACCAGCAGACATACAGTGAGGCTAATTCTGGTGACAGGGAAGGAATAGTAGGGGTGAGACAACTGCAAGCTGGCAGCAGCCATTATTTGATCATTATCTGGAACCACAAATGCACCTGCCACCTTCTCTAATGCATCCTGCCTACACCTATTTAAGGTGAAATCAACAAGGGCAGCTGAAACATACAGGTGCTTCTTCTGGCTGCAGGGGCAACATTGGAGTTTCAAAGACCCAAAGCCCCATCGCCCACCACATCCTCTAACAAGGGTGGTGCACTAAAACCAAGGGTCAAAGAGGAGAAGCCCACTTTATAGAAAATCACCAACCATGAGAAGAAATAATGCAAGAGAAAATAAAACACTCCAGCAATACCAACTGGAAAGCAAAAGTAAAACCTTTTCATATCTACTTGCTGCATAACCCACTCCTGTAGATGCCCAGGAAGAGAAACACATTAGTTGCTATGAATAACCAAGGGAACAAAGCTGCTAAGGAAGAAAATGAAAAATCTCCAGAAAATAAATTTGATGACATGAAAAGATTTGTTTTAAATGACAGAGAATTCAAGAATGCAGTTCTGAAAACACTCAACAAGTTGCAAGAAAATTCAGATAGGCAGTTTAATGAACTCAGAAAGGAAACTAATGAAATAAATGAACATTTTAATGAACAGATTGAAATTTTATAAAAGAACCAGATAGAAATTCTAGAAATGAAGGACTCAATAAAAGAGAGGAAAAAATGAAATAGCTAGCTTAAGAAACACAGCTGACCAGGAAAGAATTAGCAATATTAAAGATGGAAATATGGGAATTACACAGATTGAAGGAGAGAGAAACTTGAGAGTTAAAGAAATAAAAAAAAGAAAACTTTACAAGTACTATCTGACTCCATCAGAAAGAACAACATAAGAATAATGGATATACCAGAAGGAAAAGAGCTAGAAAGGCAGAGTCTATTCAAACAAATAATCGATGAGAACTTTCCAAACCTAAGAAAAGAGCTTGATCTTCAAATTCAAGAAGCAAATAGAATATCTAACTACCTCAATCCTAACAGGCCTTCTCCAAGACACATTATTTGGAAGCTGTCAAAGATCAATGACAAAGAAAGAATTCTCAAGGCAGCCAAGAAAAAGAACACTGTAACTTATAAAGGAAAGCCCATCAGATTATCATCACACTTCTCAGCAGAAACTCCACAAGCCAGGACAAAATGGAAACAAATATTCAAACTACTGAAAGAGAAATTACTACCAAAGAATAATTTATCCAGTGAATTTATCCTTTAGATATGAAGGAGGAATAAAGACCTTTCCAGATATACAGAAACTGAGGGAATTCTCCAGTACAAGACCTGAATGACAGGAAATACTGAAGGTACCTATTCAACCTGAAACAAAATGACAAAATAAATAGGGATAATTTGAGGTAGCAAAAATGTAAAATAGGAGCATGTAAAGGTCTGAATTTTCCAATAGGATGAAGATAAGAAGTATGCTTAAGAAAAGGGGCTATTGTATATATAAAAATGTCTTTTTACATAAATATAATGGAAACCACTCAAAAATCCAAAACAGACACACATAACATAAAAAAGAGAAGAGAAAAAAATAGTACACCATGAAACTAAAATAACAGACTGAAACAAAAAAAAGCAAAGAAACAATGGAGACACTGAGCTACAAGAAAACAAGAGAAAATGGTTATAGAAAATCCTCATATATCAATAATCACCCTAAATGTAAATGGACTGAACTCACCAATAAAAAGACACAGAGTAGGAGATTAGATCAAAAACCAAACCCCAACCATATGCTGCCTCAAAGAGCCATAACTCAGCTACAAAGACAAATAAAGACTCAAAGTGAAAGGGAGAAAAACAATACTTCAAGCAAATACCATCCAGAGTAAAGTGGGTGTAGTCATACTTACATCTGGTGAAACAGATTTTAAGATTAAAAAGGTAACAAGACAAGGGCAGACACTTCATAATGTTAAAGGGGATAATACAACAAGAAGACATGACACTTATTAATATTTATGTCCCCTTTCAGAAAGCACCAAAATATACAAGGAACTACTAACAAAACTAAAGGGAGAAATTAATAAGAACATAACCATAGTGGGAGACCTAAAGACCCCACTGACCACCATGGATAGATAATCCAAAGAGAAAAGTAATAAGGAAATATCAGCTTAAATGATACATTGGACCAAATGAACATAGTTGACATTTACAGAATACGTCATCCCAAAATACAAAACTATACATTCTTTTCTAATGCACATGGATCATTCTCAAGGATACACTATATGCTGAGACACAAAACCATCCTCAATAAATGTAAGAAGATTGAAATCATACCAAGCATATTCTCTGACAACAAAGCTTTGAAATTGGAGATCAAATGCAAAAAGAAGACAGAAAAAAACACATATAAGTGGGGTTTAAACAACATGACATTAAACAATAACTGGATCAAAGAATTAATTTTAAAAGAGATAAAAATACATAGAAACAAATGAGAATGAAAACACATCATATCAAAATTATTGGGAAGACTTATAAGCCAGACAGAAAAAACAAAGAACTGCATGATTTCACTCATATGCGGAATATAAAACTGAAAGCAAAGGAAAAAAGAAATGAACAAACAAATAACCCATGGACACAATCGATAGTTTAATGTTTATTTGGGGACAAGAGGGTTAGGGAGGGGAGAAAGGGGAGGGGGTGGGAGAGGAGGGGGGAAAGCTAAATATAAGGTGATGGAAAGAGAAGTCACATTAGGTGGTGAACTTACTATACATCAAGTTGACAATGCACTGTAGAATTGTATGCCTGAAACCTATGTAATGCTTGCTAACAGATGTCACCCCAATAAGTCTAACAATAAAAATGAATTTAAAAAAAAATTATTGGGATGAAACAAGTGCAGTGTTAAGAGGGAAATTTATATAATTACATGTATATCTGAAGAAACAAGAAAAATCACAAATAAAAACAACATCACATCTTTTATTGTTAAATTTATGAGGGTGACATTGGTTAGTAAAAGTTACATAGGTTCTAGGTGTACAATTCTACAATACATTGTCTACGTATTGTATTGTGTTCATTGCTGAGTCAGTTCTCTTTCAGTTACCATGTATTTGAGTCCCTATCCCTTCTCCCTGACTCTCCTCCCCTCTTACACTCAGGTAACCACTAAACTATTGACTATGTTCATAAGTTTTGTTACTTTGTTGTTTTCAATTTTACGTTTCACATATGAATGGAATCATGTAGTTCTTAAATTTTCCTGTCTGGTTTACTTCGCTTAACATGGTGATCTCAAGATCCATCCATGTTGTCATAAATGGCCCTATTTCATCTTTTCTTATAGCTGAGTAGTACTCCATTGTGTAAATGTATCACAACTTTATTCAGTCATCTATCAGAGGACACACTGGCTGTTTCCATGACTTGGCCACCGTGAATATTGCTGAGATGAACCTTGGGGTATATATATCTTTGGGGATGGAGGTTTTTAAGGTTTTTGGGTAGATACCCAGAAGGGAAATTGAGGGGTCATATGGCAACTCTATTCTTAGTTTTTTGAGGAACCTCCATACTGTCCTCCAGAGCAGTACCAATTTGTATTCCAATCAGAAGTGTACGATAGTTACTTTTTCTCCACAACCTCTCCAACACTTGCTGTTCCTTATCTTGTTGATAATGGCCATTCTCACAGGTGTGAGGTGGTATCTCATTGTGGTTTTGATTTGCATTTCCCCAATTGTTTGTGAAGTTGAGCATTTGTTCACATATCTGTTGGCCATTTGTATGTATTCATGGGAGAAATGTCTGTTGAAGTCCTCTGCTCATTTTTTTAATTAGATTATTTTTTGTTGTTAAGTTGTACAAGTTCTTTATATATTTTAGATATTAGGCCCTTATCAGAGGCATTGTTTGCAAATATTTTCTCCCATTCAGTAGGTTGTCACTTTGCTATGTTGATGGTTTCTTTTGCTGTGCAGAAGCTTTTTAGTTTGATATATAGTCCCATTTTTTATTTTTGCTTTTACTTCCCTTGCCTTTGAGGTCAGGTTTATGACATCCTACCTGAACCCAAGGCCTATAAGTTTAATACTGATGTATTCTTCTATACAGTTTATTGTTTCACGTCTTATGTGGAGATCTTTATCCCATTTTGAGTTAATTTTGGTATATGGTGACAATTCACAGTTCCAATTCATTCTTTTGCATGTGGTTTTCTAATTTTTTCAGTACCATTTACTGAAAAGGCTTTCTTTTCTCCATTGTATATTTTTCGCTCTTTTGTCAAGTTATCTGTCCACATATATTTGAGTTTATTTCTGGGTCTTCTGTTCTGTTCCATTGGTCTGTGTGTCTGTTTTTCTGCCAATACCAAGCTTTTTTATTTTATGTTTTGTATTATAGATTTAGATCAGGGAATGTGATGCCTCCACTCTTGATTTGGCAATTGCTTAGGGTCTTTTGTAGTTCCATACGAATCTCATGATTCTTTTGTCTATTTCTTGAAAGGACAATCTTCGGGATTTTTATGGGAATTGCGTTAAATCTGTATATTGCTTGGGTAATATGGCCATTTTATTTATTTTATTTTTTTAAATTCACTTTTATTGTTAGACTTATTGGGGTGACATCTGTTGGCAAGGATTACATAGGTTTCAGGCATACAATTCTACAGTGCATTGTCAACTTGATGTATAATAAGTTCACCACCTAATGTGACTTCTCTTTCCATCACCTTATATTTAGCTTCCCCCCCTCCTCTCCCACTCCCTCCCTTTTCTCCCCTCCCTAACCCACTCGTCCCCAAATAAACATTAAACTATTGATTGTGTCCATGGGTTATTTGTTTGTTCATTTCTTTTTTTCTTTGCTTTCAGTTTTATATTCCGCATATGAGTGAAATCATGCAGTTCTTTGTTTTTTCTGTCTGGCTTATTTCACTTAGCATGATGATCTCCAGGTCCATC